>QRFJ01007137.1:0-10210 GCA_006176705.1 Cocos nucifera
AGAAGAAGAGGGTCTTCTTCTAGGGTTTTTGTTCCAGATCTCTTCCTCTCTTTTTGTGAGATTTTGAGAGGTGTCTCAGCATCAAAAATCTTCTTCTTTTCTTTTGATATTTTAGAGTATCCAAGTTTTGAAGAAAAAAGTATCGAATCAACCGTCGAAGAGATATCAGTACAGTGCTAGCATACTATGCTGATTTCCTACATCAGGATCTCTGATCGTGTTTGTGGGCTCGTGTGGATGACTCATAGAGGTCGGATATGTGTACGGCTTGTGACTTCATTCTCAAGCCCAGATCAGTAAGTTAGAACATCTAACTCGCTCAGATAATAGATCTGATCTATTAACTTCATATCTGCATTTGATGTAGTATAAATCTAGGTTGATTTGATCAATATTTTTTTTCTTATTTGATTTTAATTTTTGATTTAATAATCATGCTTTGATCATGTAGTAGATCTAAGATCTAGATATTTATATATTTATTTAAATAAATATTTAATTTATTTAAGTCTTTCATTGCATGATCTTGAAAAAGTTTCAAGATCTACCGTGAAACCCTAGATCTGGTTCCTTCAATTGGTATCAGAGCTTAGATTCTTATTACATGATTTTTATCCATATTTAGATTATTTTTTATATTATATCTAATTTATAATCTAATTATTAAATCTAAAATTAAAAAAAAAATTCAGATCTCATGAACTGCCATAAGATTGTTCTGTTGTAAGGTTTACCCCCTATAGTAAAAAGGTTGTCCTAGTTCGTGATGATCTAACTCTAATCATAAATTTATTAGATTTGATCTAAATTTATTTATAATTTAATAAATTTAAAATAGTTTTTTATCTAAAAATAAAATATTTTAGATTGCACGAACTGCCATAAGATTGTCCTGCTGTATGGTTTATCCCTTACGATGAATAGGTTGTCCTAGTACGTGCTGATCTAAAATATTGATCATAAAATTTTAGATTAGATCTAAAAAATTTTATGATCTAATTAAAAATATTTTAATCTAATTTTAATTATCATAAATATGTTAGATTTGATCTAGGAAGATTTATAATTGATTATTATTGAAACTATTTCAATTACATGAAGCTGTTTAGATTAGATCTAAAGTAGTTTATTTATTTACTGAAATCTTTATTTAGGAACCTTGTAAATTTTTTATACATTTTTAAGAGTCTCTCAAACTAATGAGATTGATCATTATAGCTAGAGAATGTTAGATTAGATATATGTGCCCTAGAAGCCAGAATTGGCTGACACTTGTAATACACTTCTAGGGGCAAAATTATAATTTTGACTATAATCAATAAAATGGGTTATTTTCTATCACATATGTGTATTTAGTGTCTGTGATACATCCTTTGAGTTAATGGTAATGATAATTCATATTTTCAAGAGTTGAAAATTTAAGACATGAATAATCATTATTAACTCATAAAATGCTCCCGACCATAGGATCATCACGAGGATGGTGATTGATCCGGAAGGTTGGTGTACAATCGCTTCTCTTTAGTAGATGAGTCTTGAGTCTACGGTGTGGAGACACCGGAGCGAGAGTACAGGTACTCGTTAGAGAACGAGGGCACTGAGCGTGACCACCTCGAGTAGTCATTAGGAAGTCTACCTTCTCGTCAATGACTGACTCGATGCTGCAGTAGTGTGTCTGGTTCTTTGACCTGAGGTGCATCGGCAGTTCACCTTGAGGGTGTTATAGTTTGACTACACCATTACTCGGTCTCCTAGCCATATGGAACCCTGAGGTGTATGTTGGCTATAGCATGTTCATTGTAGGAACTGGATGCATCAAGATGGAATCTATCTACCTCGGTGGTAGAGGAGCAGCCCTATGATGATCATGAGAATCAAGTCCAGAAGCCCATGGCCATGGCAGAGTGAAATAATAGAAAGAGTTTCTATTTAGATTTTCACATTGGACTCGAATCGAATGATTACATCATATGACAGAGACTAGGGTTTGACGAGTTCACCTTAACCCTAATCTGATCGGGGCTCAAGATAGAAGAACTTAATCACACAGGTAGCTGCACCAAGAGGTTCGCATTCAGCTCTGATGGGTTGCCACCATATACTGCTAGGTGTCACTGGTGGATTTTGGGAGCAATTAGAATGATTTAGATGATCGATCATTCTAGCTGTTCGAATCAGAAGAGTTCTGATCCATCGAAAGGAGTTTCGATGATGTCGATGATAGAGATCATGACATATCCCATTACCATACAGAACTGAACCTAACTGGGTCACACAAACAAGGGTTTGAATCTGGTGATCATCAATTGAACTGATCTAGTTCAATTGATCTGAATGAGATTCAATTAGGTTCAAGAAAATCGTGCTAGCACTCGATTGAACCTAACGTTCTTCTTTTACTATCATAAATAAGTTGTCCTGACTGAGCCAAAGGAGTTTGTGCTCAATCAGAGGCCTTCATATGGTCTGACTGGAGGTTGTCCAAGTCAGAAAAGGTTGTCTTATTTTGTAAGACATTACCTGCCATTTTTGGTCACCTGCCATTTCTTGTTCTTTGACTTTGGTCAAAAGTCTACCTTTGACTGGTCAAATGTTGACCATTGACACTTTGACTTTTGACCACATGTCATGCACCTATTGGAGAGCTGGTGGGGGCCTGTCCCCCTGCCAGAACCTGGCAAGGAGGAGGGCGCACGCCACCCTTGGCGTGTGCCCAAGTTGGAGGCGCCTAGGAGTCCCTTGTTGGACAAGGACTCCATCTCCTTTTTGGATTCCAATTAGAGTTCTCCTAAGAACCAACTTTGACTGGTCTTAGGCACCCTCTAAGGAGGAATCCAGGGGACTCTATTTCCCACCAATCAGATTTAGATCTGATTTCACAAAGGGTTGTGATTGGTTGGGAAGAAGAGGAGTTGGATCACAGCTAGTCTATAAATAAGACCCTGCGCCCAACTCAAAGAGCATTGAAAAAATTCCCATGCCCCAAGGCTGCCTCTCCCCTCCTTCCTCCATGCCAAACCATCTTCTCCCTCTCCTCTCCACGTCCAAAAGGTGTTTTGGATTTGGTTGGTGCGATCCAGATCAAGAAAGGCGATCAAAAGCTAAGAAGGCTGCGCTGCTGCAAAGGACGACTGCTGATCTTCAAAAGGAGTTTTGAAGATCCTCCAGATCAGATCCAGATCTGAATTTTTGGAGATGTGATAGAGAAGAAGAGGATCTCCAGATCCAACCTGAGTGGATACCGGTAGAGGCCAGGCGCTTGCGTGGCTAGATCCAGAACCTTCCGCTGCATACAGGATCATCAACGGGTAATAGGATTACCCAAATCAAGGTAAATTAAATTTGATTTAATTTATCTTAATTTTATTTTTATTATTAAAATAATAAGAATTAGATCTAAAATATCCTAGATCTGATTAGGATCAAAGAAAAAAAATTTTTGAAATATATCTCTTGATCTGATCAGATCTGAACGAACCTGGTCCGAAAAATCAGGATTTTCCTTCATTATCTAGATCAATTACAATAGTTGTTGTTGGTCAAGTCCATGTCTTTAACAAGACCCAAGATGGACTTGATTCATGACTACGCGGTCTAGCACGAACTGTTAGGTTGATCTAATTAAAACTAATTAAATTAGTTGGTGTCTAAGATAAATCAGATCGATGGTTTTTAATTGGTAGCCTGCTTATCTGACCATTTCTGATGGTGTCTAAGGCAAGCTTTGGTAGACCCTCCCATCGATCGAACTTACCTGACTTTTTGGTGAGATTATGTTTTGATTGAATCACTTGACTATTCAAGCTGACCCATGTCAGTTAGGTAAATCAGTGCAACTAATTTAGGTGCTCTTAGACCAGCCTGTTAGTGGTCTCCCTTAAGCTGACTTAGTGAAGTCAGTGGGATGATCATGACAAGCTGGTTAATCTGATCTACTCACTTCTATAAATAAATTCTCTAAAATTATTAGGTCTCTAAAATAAAATAGTTATATGATAACTGGATCATAGCCTTCCATTAAAGTGGATGATAATGGGACCATCGGTTGGATAATCATTGGAGGCCCAAAGACCTGGTGCTTATCGGTTGATGGAATTATCATTCATTATATGATCTCTTTGATACATTTTTCTAAATGGTGGTCAGGTGGGCCAACCAAAGTTAGGCCTGATCATTCATTAGTTAGATGGACTAAGGATGGTCATGTTAATGGTTGGACCTAATTGGATACTTTTTTGAGAAGGCCAAAGCCAATTGATCAAGGGCTGGGGCAAAATTTAATTGCTAGAAATTATTTGAAGAAATAATTGGTTATGAAACTATCCTTAGATATACATGGATTGGCCAACCAGAGTTGGGCTCGTGTGTAATCTATGTGGATTCTAGTATCCACTAAAGAATTAGGATAATTCCTCAAATTAGAGGTAGAGGCTATCAATTCGAATAAAATAGTGGAAGAAATCTTTTGATTAAAGTCTAAATCTTTAGGTTTAATGAATCAATTACTAATTAAATTTTATTTTTCCTTTATGCAGACATGGCCACTTTTCTATCGCTCCAAACATTATTGGACAATGATAAGTTGGTGGGATCCAACTTCGGTAGCTGGTACCGAAAGCTGAAGATTATCCTGGAGCATAAATAGATCCTATATGTGCTGATGGATCCTGCACCTGAGGAGCCAGCTGCCAATACACGTGGAATAGTCAGAGACACTTATCAGAAGTGGCTCAGTGATCGAACCATGGTGCAGTGCATTATGCTGGCTGCGATGAGCGACGAGTTCAGTTGCAGGTTTGAGATAGCTTAGCCAAATAAAATGCTCCAAGTGTTAAAGAATTCTTTTAGCACATCTGATGACATTGAGAGGCACAAGACTAGTTGTGCCATCTTCAATGCTAGAATGTGGGATAGAGCCTCTATCACTGATCATGTACTGTACATGATTAAGCTGATAGAGCGCTTGAGCAAATTTGGCTTTTTCTTGCATGAACAACTTGAGAAAGATGCAATACTAAACTTGATGCCAAAGTCCTATCTTCCTTTTCTTACTCATTACAGAATGACAAAGCCTGAAGTAAACTACCATGGCTTACTGGGGTTACTTCAAAACTTTGAAAAGGATCACCAGCTCCATAAAGAGTCGGTGAACTTAGTGGGAGGTTTGTCTTCTGGTTCTCGACCCTTTAGGAAAGGAAAGAAGAATAAGAAGAAGAAAATAAAGAACATACAAGTTTAGGCTGGGATATCAGTGCAGGGTTAGACCAGGAAGATCAAGCTCGATAAGAGTCAAGCTGAATGCTTCTTTTGCAAGAAGCGAGGACACTAAAAGAGGAACTATCTTGAGTACATTGCCTCCCTGGATCCGAACAGACATAGAAAGAAGCAAGCTATTGTTGGGCAAGATATTTATATGATAACTCCTTGTAATTTCTTTATTTATGATATTACTGTCTAGGTATTGGATACCGGTAGCCCTTACCATATTTGCAACTCGTTGCAGGGGTTGCAGGTTAGTAGAAGATTTGAGCAAGGTGAGAGATTTCTGAACGTTGAAGATGGAAGACCAGTTCCAGTTCTAGCTTTAGAAATTTTGAAACTTATATTTGAATGTCATACCATTGTTCTCAGTGATTGTCATTTCTGTCCTAGTTTCTTTTTCAATATCATTTCTGCAGGCCTTTTGGCCATGAATAATTATAAAATTTCAATAAAGAAATGAGTTTGTAATGTCATTATGAATGGTGTTATTGCTTTCTATGGATAATTGAACAATGGTGTATATATGTTATCATAACTTGTTAATGTAGTCTATTCTACTGGCAAGCATCCTATATTAGATAGTGTATCATCTACTTATGGCACTGTAGTCTAGGTTATATAAACAAGAACAGGATAAATAGGTTGACTCAAGAGGGAATCCTTAAAGTCAGTGATTGTGAATCACTTCCAACCTGAGTCCTGTCTTTTTGGTAAAATGACCAAGTCGTCTTTTACTGAAAAAGATGAGAGAGCCAATGAGCTCTTAGATCTAGTACATACTGATGTATGTGGATCAATGAGCACAAATGCCAGAGGTGGATATGTCCACTTAATCACTTTCACAAATGATCTATTCAAATATGGATATGTCTATCTGATTAAACATAAGTCGGATTCTTTTGAAATATTCAAACAATTCTGAAGTGAAGTAGAAAAATAAACTAGGAAGAGTATTAAAACTCTTCGATTTGATCGAGGAGTAGAATACCTTTCTAGTAGGTTTCTCACATATCTAGGAGAGAATGGGATTCTCTCCTAATAGACTCCTTCTAGAACACCACAGCATAATGGTGTGTCTGAAAGGAGAAATCAGACTTTGTTAGACATGGTCCAATCCATGATGGGATTTGCCAGCTTGCCAATATCCTTTTGGGGATATGCATTCGAATCAGCTTGTTATCTATTAAATAGAGTTTCAAGTAAGTCTATAGTTAAAACCCCATATGAGATATGGATAGGATGTAAGCTAGCACTTTCACACCTTAGGATTTGGGGGTGTCCGACTTATGTCAAATGGTTAATTATAGATAAACTTGGATCTAGATCAAACAAATGTATATTCATAGGATACCTAAAAGAGACCAAAGGATACTATTTCTACCATGCTGATGAACAAAAGGTGTTCATCAGTCTTAGGACAATCTTTTTGGAAAAGAAGTTTTTTGGTGAAGGAACTATTGCCTCTAAGGTTGAACTTGATGAAGTTTAATAGATAAAAAGTCCGACATAGAATGTTGAACCTAAGTCAGATTTAATCAGATCAAATCTGAAGCCTAGTGAACCTACACCACTAAGGCAATTCGATAGAGTACCGCACCATTCAGACAGATACTATAGATTCTTGGTCCAAGATGGTGATCCCATCGAACTCGATGAGAACGATGAGGATCCGATCACTTATATAGATATGATGCAGAGATCCGACTCTGAGAAATATCTAGAAACCATGAGATCCGAAATGAATTTCATGAAGGTCAATGATGTATGGACATTAGTTGACCCACCTAAAGGGGTTAAACCCATTGGGTGTAAATGAGTATTCAAAAGGAAAAAAAGCGCAAACGGAAAGGTGGAGATCTATAAAGCCCATCTGTTGCCAAGGGATATCGTCAATGTTAAGGTATTGACTATGACGAGATATTCTTCCCAGTGGCAATGCTCAAATTCATTTGGATAATGCTTGCAATAGCTGTCCACCTAGACTATGAGATCTGGCAAATGGATGTGAAGATGTCTTTCCTAAATGGAGAGCTAACCGAAGAGGTATATATGATACAACTTGAGGGATTCTCATCCATAGATGAGTCTAAGGTGTGCAGGCTTCAGAGATCCATTTATGGATTAAAGCAAGCATCTTAGAGTTGGAACATGTGTTTTGATAAAGTGATCAAAACGTATGGCTTTATTAAGAAAGGAGAAGAATCCTACATTTACAAATGGACAAATAGTCCAATAGTGGTATTTCTTATTTTATATATGGATGATATTCTCTTAATCAGGAATGACATCCCCACATTACAAGAAATAAAAGTCTGGTTGTCATCATAATTCTTTATGAAGGACTTAGGTGAAGCATCCTACATCCTAGGGATGAAGATCTATAGGGATAGATCTAAAAGGATGCTTGGTATATCCCAGTCCATGTATATAGAAACTGTGCTGAAGAGGTTCAGCATGGAGAATTCTAAAAAGGGCTACCTTTTGATAGGTCAAAAAATTTTTCTCTCTAAGAAGGATTGTCCGATAACTCCTGAAGAGAGAGAGCGTATGAGTTGAATTTCATATACTTCGGCAATGGGGTCTATTATATATGCAATAACATGTACGAGACCATAGGTGGCATACTCACTAGGAGTAGTGAGTAGATACCAGTCTAACCATAGAGAAAATCACTGGAAGGTGGTTAAAATCATCCTTAAATATTTAAAAAATACTAAAGACCAATGGTTGGTTTATGGTGAGTCAGATCTAAAGCTTGTGGGGTTTATAGACTCTAGCTTTCAATTTGACCATGATGACAGTAAAAGTGTATCAGGATATATCTTTACTCTAAATGATGGAGCCATCTACTGAAAACATTCCAAGCAGCATATAGTGGTTGACTCTATTTGTGAAGCAAAGTACATGGCAACATCAAATGCAGCAAAGAAAGCTATGTGACTGAGAAAGTTCATCACCAAGCTTGGAGTAGCATCCTTCATTGATGGTCTAGTCCTGCTCTACTATGACAGCACTGACACCATAGCTCAAGCAAAGAAATCGAAGGCATACTAGCAGACAAAGCACATTCTGTGCTGCTTCTATTTAGTCCATGAGATCGAGGATCGTGGTGACATCGACCTTTAGAAGATCGACGAAAAGGAGAACCTAGCCGACCCCTTCACTAAAGCCCTGGCAATCAAGAAGTTCGACAACCACAAGTCGAAGATGGGTATTAAATACTATGCCGAGTGGCTTTAGGATAAGTGAGAGTTGTTTGAAATTATGTTCCAAAGCCAATCATCAGCCTGTTGACGGTTGAGATATTATAATTGATTTATTAATTAATAAAAAAATATTTTGGCAATCTTTTTTATCATAAATTTATATCTTCTAATGGACTCCATTATTGTAATGAAGTCCTTAGGATTATTTGTTTCAATAAAGAGAGGATTTATTGATTAGTTCTTAAATTTGTTCACGACCAAATGATAGGCTGTTAATTAGGACGACAGCGTCTGTCAAGCATAAGTCACTATATGCCATATAGGTTGGTTGTCCTCTTAATTAAGAAGTATGAAGATACTGGTATGGCATACAGGTGAGATATATGGGTACATCATCATTGAACGTGATCAACTCCGGAGCATTCTACTATTGAGAATGTCTTTGATGGGATATAGGTATAAGTATTCCTTAGACCTGAGATCACCTCAGTGACTTGCAAGCAACTCACTGTGCTTTGATACTGGACTAACTAAATTTCTAATTCAACAATGGAAGGCTTTTGGGCACAGTCAAGTACTTACGAAGTCAGAGTGTGATCAAGATGGAATTGACCACTCTAAGAGTTGGAAAAGAATGTATCACTATATTTCAATATAGCAAAATCTTAGCTAGGATAATCCATCAGATGGATTTGATATTTTGAAATACAATGTGGACAATCTAATCAAAGTTGATAGTTAAACTCTGAGGTGTCCTACGAGCATTATAGTCAAGAGGATGAATTATATAGAAATTATATTCGCATGGGTTCTAAGGATGGTGTTCTACACCTTTCAACATATCCGATCATCAGATATCATTGCTAGACGGTCACTTCAATTGGTATAAAAATTTATTCTTATGCTACTGGCTTAGGTTCGGATCTATGAGGTCACACACATTAGAGTTCACATTTTGATCAGATGGTTGATCAGCAATATAGAATCATTTTAGGGTTAAACAATCAATACGATTGGTATTTAACCTAGTGCAAATGTTGCAGGAGAATCAATTAGCAATTTAATTGCTAATTGACTTAATTTGATTAAGGTAGAAGGCTGAGATTAAGTCTAATTAAATATAATTTAATTAGACTTAGTTTGGATTTGATTGCATCAAGTTTAATTGGCTTATTGGATAAGTCAAGTGCAAGGAAGAACTAGCCCTAGTCTAACTAGGACTCGGGTCAATCCAATTTTCTAATTTGATTAAAAAATTAAATTAAAATTTAATTTAATTTAATTTAATTTAATTTAATTTTTAAATAGATTACGGTCTTATTTAATTGGGTTGGTTTACTCTTATTTTTATTTGGTTAAAAGACCTTGTTTGACCAAGTCAAAACAGGAGTCCTAGTGTGATTAGGACTCCCTATTCCTTGCACCACCTAATCCTCACGCCCCATCCTTTTCTTTTTATGTTTTTATGAGAATAATCTTCATGCCCAAGGTTTCTCATGCCTTCCTTCTCTCTTCCTTTTTCTCATATGGAAGTTTGTTGGAAGACCAAGTCAAAAGGGGAATTAGTTTTGCTTAAGGATTCTATGAGATAGAACCCTTATCAACCAAAACTCTTCCCATAAGTGGGCTAACCCATCCTTTATTATTTTTTTTGACTTTTATGGTAAAAGAGGATATTTTTTTGTGCACCCCCCTTGCTGGTCTATGGCAGGAAAAGAGGTGGGGCACCTAAGAGTTGGGCA
>QRFJ01007138.1:0-54231 GCA_006176705.1 Cocos nucifera
GAGAAGAAGATTGCCCATACATCTAAATGGTGGAAAAGATCTTAGACTTAATCTTTTCTTAGAAAGATTTGATTTAGGTCTCTTTAAAACTTGACTTGATCATAGTCATAACTATTATGCTACTAGTGACATGGTTAAGCTTCAGATTATTAGCCCTCAGATCAAGATTGAATGAACAAATATAGGCTTAGGTTAATGAGACCTATAATGAAGGGATAGTGCCATCTACTCGACAAGAATGCATTGAGTCGAGTAGGGCTCGCAAATTAAAAAAATCAGTCGATCGTCATCTACGCATAAACTCCTTAGAAATGCAAATTATTTGAGTCCAAGAACCAATCGGATTACCTACAATTGCAGACTCTAACCACTCGATCTAATTAACGAGTCTTAATCTTGTATCGATCATCTTGTGAACTCGACCTTGACCTAGACTTATTAGGGCTGATCAATTAAGTACTCTTGATCCCATCTAACCAACTTTTGAGATTCAGTTTGATCAACCGCTAGACCTAATTGAGCTACTCAAGTTCCCCGACCAATTTATGAAAAGTATTCTTAGATATGAAAGTTTTTAGGATATTTAGACGTAATGATAAGTTTCATAATCTAATTACTTAATTTAAGTTTTGGGGGTTCACAAAATAAAAGATGTAATAAAATCATAGGATTTTCAAGAATTCGAGAGAATTCTTGTAGAATAAAGTAATATTTAGTAGATATGTGTTTGCGCGCTGTCCGAGATGTGATAGCAGTATGCTAACTAAACCGAGCCAGCACCTCATTGCTACAGTATCATCATCTGAGGATCCGATGAGCTGGCATAGATGCGGCACGAATCGGAAGTCTGTCGGAGGAGCAGAGAGTGACGAACATGGTGAAATATCCTTCATTACTAATATTCTAGTCATGAACTGCACAGGAAAGTAACTCCTGATGTATCCTCGAACTAGGTTCGTTCAGATCTGATCAGATAGAGATATATTTTCAAAAATATTCCTCTCTTTGAGATCCCATAAATTATATCTAGGATATTTCATTAAGAGTATCTTAATTATACTCATATTATTGTTCATAATAGATGTGACAGGATAATTTCTAGACTAAATTAAATTTCAACATTGTAATAGTTTCATACCTTGAACGTGGATAATTGCTTACCCACGATCGATGATCCTGTTGAGCAGCGGAAGTTTATGGGATCTTAGCATGCAGAGTGCCTGATCTCTATCGGTATATACTGAGCGATACGCGAGGCCTGGATCTAGACGAGTCTCTTCCTCTCTATCACACTCTCGCCAAGAAGAATATGAGATTATGCAGGATGGATCTGGACCTGGAAGATTTTCAAGAATACCCTTTCGTAAGATAGCAGTCGGTCCTTATTGCAGGCAGATGCCAAGCCTTCTAACTTTCAATCACCTTCTCTCTTCATGCTTGGATTGCACGCAACCAGAAGTCCAAACCGTCTTTGGAACCGGAGAGAGAGAGAGAGAAGGTGCTTTTTGCAATGGAGGAGGAGAAGGAGGAAGTAAGCCTTAGTGGACACGGTTCGGAGAATTGTGATTTCCAAGTCTTATTTGAGTGGGGCCGCGGGGTCTTATTCTATAGACAACGTCTCAATGATTCCCAAGCCGATGAGCTCGCGGTCGAGACATTAGAGTAATCGCTCGCCAAGCGCGCATTAGTGATGTCGCTCATGAGTCGGACGAGTAACTGAGAGCTACAGACTGTCAGTGCTGCGTACCAGTGAAAGGACGATACTAACGGCTAGAGCTTGCTGAAGACGTCATTTGGACGATATAGTCGCAGTGAGAGAGACCTACCCCCAACCGCAATCCTGATGTAATGTACAGAGTACGCGCCTCTAGTGCGACACACGTCTCTTTAGTGAAATTGTCACAAAGATCTACATAGTCTGAGTTGGTTGAGCGGACAATAGTCAAGAGTACAGAACACGAGCTAGAATCTCTCATTCTGCGGGTAGAGTTCTACGTTCGCCGAGCGATTACGCTTAGGGGCATCTAAGACCAGCCAAAGTTGGTTCTTAGGAGAAGCTTCTACAAGAATCCAAAAAGGAAGATGGAGTCCTATCCATTCAGGACTCCTGGGCGCGCTCCGACTTCTGGGCACGACGCACCAAGGTATGGCGTGCGTCTCCTCCTTGCTAGGTTCTGGATAGGGGGACAAGCCTCGACACGCCGCCCCTCGTGAATAGGTGATCTGGACCGTGGACAAAAGATAGTGTATTTATGAAGTGTCATGAAATCAAATGGAATATATCGTGACTCCGAATCAAAGAGTCAAGCATGTTTGACCAAAGTCCAAGGATGAGAATAGTTCTAAGGTTGAACAAGAAAGAGGTAGCAGGTGATTAGTCATGTATAAGGTCGTGATTCGTAGGCGAGATGAGATTGAGAGCCAGATTTTTTGACTTGGACTAAAGCCCGCTGCTAGTCAGACAGTAAAGTCGAGAAGGCAATGAAATACGAGCACGAAACTCCTTTGGCAATCGAGGTCAGATAGAGAGGCATGACGGCTATTTGTATAGGAGCATCGTTTCAAAAGAAGAATGGAGGCTTACATGGCTTCAATCGAGTGCTAGCTGACAGACGATTGTGATCCTTTATTCGCTACTTTAAGTTTGATATCTGGTCAGTTCAGCGACTATCAATTTGAACTGGATGTCGTAGTTGATCAATTTGATGAATATACACCAATTCAAACCCTTGTAGTCTTGGATGAGTGTGATCGGACTCAGGTTAGAGGTATATCGATGATGTCGTCACTGATATATGGTAATGGGATAATGTCATGAATCTCTAGATCGTAGGTAGACACATGTAGTTCGAGCAGTCTGCATATGCATCGCAACTTCCTTTGAGACTCGGATCTGACTCCTGAGTGCTGGTATGCATTCATCGTAGAGGATACGTGATAGAGTATTATAGAGAGCAGATCAGAGTCGAATCGATCTAAATCATTCTAATTGCTGACCCAAATCATTCCACCAACACGTGACCAGCGTAGCAGCTATATGGTGGCAAACCGCTATCATTTAGGGAGCTGAGGTAAATTGATGAACTCTTTCCTGTGTGCAGCTACCTAGTGTGATTAAGGTTCTTCTATCTGAGCCTGATCAGATTAGTTAAGGGTGAATCGTCAACCCTAGATCTCTGTCATAAGTGATGAATATTTGATTCAAGTTAATGTAAATACACAAATAGAAAGCTCTTTCTATTATTTTCTCTCCATTGCCATGCGCTTCTGAACCATTGGATAGTCTCAATGATCATCATAGGGTGCTCCTCTAGGACCCAACGAGTTGATAGATTCCATCTTGATGCTATCGCAGTTTCTAAATGAAATGCTATACGCCAACACTACAACCTCGGGGGTTTCGAATGGTGGAGATCGAGTAATAAGCTCGTAGTCACACCTATCACCCTCAAGGTGAACTGTCGATACACCTCAGGTCAAAGAACCAGACACACTACTGCAGCATCGAGTCAGTCATCGATGAGAAGGTAGACTTCCTAATGACTACTCGAGGTGGTCACGCTCAGTGCCCTCATTCTCTTACTGAGTACCTATACTCTCGCTCTGGTGTCTCTACACCATAGACTCAAGACTCATCTACTAAAGAGAAGGGATTGTACACCAACCTTTCAGATCAATCACCATCCTCGTGATGATCCTATGGTCTGGAGCATTTTATGAGTTAACAATGATTATTCATGTCTTAAATTTTCAAATCTTGAAAATATTAATTATCATTACCATTAACTCAAAGGATGTATCACAGATACTAAATACACATATGTGATATAAAATAACCCATTTTATTGATATTAGTCAAAATTATAATTTTGCCCCAAGAAGTGTATTACAAGTGTCAGCCAATTCTGGCTTCTAGGGCACATATATCTAACAATCTTCCACTTGTCCTAAAGCCAATTGTCTATAAGTCTAAGTCCCATCTTCTCAAGGTGGGCTTCGATCTTCTACTGGCCCAACGGTTTTGTAAGTGGGTCTACCACATTATCTGCAGAGTTGACTCTCTTGACCTCGACGTAACACTTCTCGAGATAATGGTGGATGAGATGGTATCGCCACTCAATGTGCTTGGATTTCTGGTTAGACCTCGGCTCCTTAGCAAGGGCTATGGTGCCATTGTTGTCGTAGTATAGAGGAATGGCATCTGATGGCATTACTCCTATTTCTGCAGCAAACTTCTTATACCAAAATGCTTCCTTCGCAGCCTCTGATGCAGCGATATATTCTGCTTCCATGGTGGAATCTGCTATCATGATTTGCTTGAAATTCTTTCAGCTGACAGCACCACCATTGCACATAAACAAACTCGCAGATGTCGACTTTCGATCATCTATGTCGGACATGAAATCCAAGTCTGTGTATCCCTGGACTTGGAGTTCTCCATTACCAAAGACCAACATCATATCCTTAGTTCTTCTCAAGTACTTAAGGATACATTTCATAAAAGTTCAGTGTTCTTCACCTGGATTTGACTGATATCTGCTTGTGACACTCATAGCATAGGCTATATCAGATCATGTACATAGCATGGCATACATAAGGCTCCCTATTGCAAAAGCATAAGGGATCTTGCTCATGCATTCTATTTCCTCAGGTGTGCTGGGGCACATCTTCTTGGAAAGATGAATACCATGTCTGAAGGGTATTAATCCCCTCTTAGAGTTTTCCATACTAAACCTCTTTAGTACTTCTTCTATGTACATCTTCTGTGAAAGTCCTAGCATCCTATTCGATCTATCCCTATAGACCTTAATTCCTAGAATAAAGGATGCTTCACCTAGGTCTTTCATGGAGAATTTCTTGGACAACCATAATTTAAACTATTGTCATCATGGGAACATCATTCCCAATAAGGAGGATGTCATCCACGTACAATACGAGGAAGATAATAGCGCTCCCACTGACCTTTTTGAAGACACATGGTTCCTCTTCATTTTTGATGAAACCAAATGTTTTGATCACATCATTGAAATGAGTGTTCCAACTCCGAGATACTTGCTTAAGTCCATATATGGACCTTTGCATCTTGCAAACCTTGTGATCAGTATCACTAGATGTGAAACCAAGCGGTTGTTCCATATAGATATCTTTCTCAAGATATCTATTTAAAAATGCCATTTTCACGTCCATTTGCCATATTTCATAATCAAAATAGGCTGCAACGGCAAGCAATGTGCGGATGAATTTTAGCATAGCTACTGGGGAAAAGGTATCCTGATAGTAATGCCTTCGTGTTGACTATAACCTTTTGCCACTAGTCTAGCCTTGAATGTCTCCACATTCCCATCTGCACCAATCTTTCTCTTGAAGATCCATTTACACCCAATAGGTACTATACCTTCTGGTGGATCTACCAAGGTCCATACTTGGTTTGAGTGCATCGAGTCAATTTCTGACTGCATTGCCTCTAACCATTTCTCAGAGTCGATATCTGATATCGCCTCGTTGTAGGTTTTGGGATCATCACCATGAGCACCATTACCTACGAGGAACATTTTCTCTACATCCTCTGAAATAATACCTAAGTATTTTCAGGGGATGGGAAACTCTTTTCGATCTACGAGGTGGAGGAGGTAGTTTTTATTGGCTCAACCTGATTTGGTTCCAATTGGTCCTTAGCTCGTTGCACTTGTGAGACTTTCTCATCAAGCTTAATCTGCTTTCCAATGCCGCTATCTTGAATAAACTATTTTTCAAGAAAGATGGCATGTCGACTCACAATCATATTGTGGTCTTCTGGAATATAGAAATAGTATCCTAATGACTCTTTAGGATATCCTATGAATCGAGATCTAAAGGACCTAAACTCTAACTTGTCCGCTTGTTGTCTTTTGACATAAGCTGGACAACCCCAAATTCTGAGATGACTCAGACTTGGTTTCTTATCGTGCCATATCTCATACGGTGTGGTAGGAATGATTTTAGAGGAAACCCTATTCAGTAGATAAATCGAAGTTAACAATGAGTGTCCCCAAAGGAAATCAGGGAGGTCTGTGAAGCTCATCATGGATCGAACCATATCCAATAGAGTCCGATTTCTCCGTTCTGAAACCCCGTTGAGTTGAGGTGTTCCTGGTGGAGTCCATTGAGAGACTATGCCATTTTCCTTAAGATAGTCTAGGAATTCCCGGCTAAGGTATTCACCTCCTCGATCTGATCGAAGAACCTTAATGGTTTTTCAGTTTGTTTTTCTACTTCATGTCTGAATTCTTTGAACTTTTCAAAAGCTTCAGACTTGTGTCTCATAAGATACACATACCCATACCTAGACAGATCATCAGTAAAGGTAATGAAGTAGACAAAATTGTCTCTAGCCGGCACATCAAATGGGCCGCACACATCTGTATGTACTAGGGCAAAGGAGATCTGTGGCCCTCTCCCCATGTCCAACAAAAGGGAGTTTAGTCATTTTGCCTTGAAGACAGGATTCACAAGTTGGATATGACTCGGAAGTCAATGGACTCAATAGCCCATTTTTCATAGATATCCACTATTTGTTGACGTTTTGCTCTATCAATATGTAGCTGATAAAGATCATTAATAAGAAAACCATGATTTCTTTCGTTAATCTTAGGTGCCATAGATATCTATCATTTGGACGAAGAGGGTATGTTCCCTAGGTCGTAGGATTGGCATCCTCACAATTTTGCTCAAATAATGTTAGCATACCTTCAGAAGGACCTTCCTTCTTGTTCTTCAGGGTGGCCAGGTAAGTAGGGCAGTTTCGCTTCCAATGGCCGTCGCTGTTGCAATGGAAACACTTTCGTTTGACATCAGCATTTTTCTTCGGTCATGCCTTCTTCTTCTTTGTTCCTTCCACCTTTTGCTTTTTTGCAAACTTCTTTTTCTTTTCATAAGCCTTTCTTTTGGAAGAAGTCCATTCCATAGCAAGAATTGAGCCTTTAGAATCTTTCATAGAAAGCTCAGCGGTGACTAGCATATTCATTAATTCGGCCAAGAAATTTTGAAGTTTATACATGTGGTAATTCATGATGAATTGCCCATATGCATCAGTCAAGGATTGCAGAATAATATCATTCTGCAGGTCCAAGTCTAACTTCACACCGAGCTTCTCAAGCTCTTCCATGTCCTTGATCATCATCAGACAGTGATCTTGGACTGACTGCCCATCATGCATCTTAGCCTTAAAAAGTCATTTC
Organism: Cocos nucifera; assembly: GCA_006176705.1. NCBI lineage: Eukaryota > Viridiplantae > Streptophyta > Magnoliopsida > Arecales > Arecaceae > Cocos > Cocos nucifera. The sequence continues at coordinate 7,218 of QRFJ01007138.1, forward strand.
GTGACTTGATACTTGGCTGCACGACTCTGTTCACCAAACATCTCCTGTAGGTGAGCCAACATTTGGCGAGCAGTCCCGATATCTTCATGTTGGCGCTGGAGCTCATCAGACATCGAGCCCAACATGTAATATCTGGCCTTATTATCTTCATCTATCCATTTTTTCAGAGACGCTCTCTGTTCAGTGGATGGATGGGCTGGTAAGGTGGGAGGGTCCTGATCCAATACATGGGTTAACTTCTCGAAACCCAAAACTATTTTGTAGTTCCTGAGCCAATCTTTATAATTGGATCCAGTCAGTCTATGTGTGTCCAGGATACGTGCCAATGGGTTGGACGCAGACATTTTCCTGTAGAGAGTCAAAGATTCTAGTTAGATACTATAATTATGACTTGACCAATTTGTTTAGGAATTTTATTTTTAAACAAATTAGCTCCCACTATTTTCTCGGATCCCTACACTTCCTCTGTAGAGATGCAAAAATCTCCACGATTAATGATTTCTAGTGGGTGGTGCGTTCTCACCAACTGACTCATCACCTCACCTAACAGTTATTGGTGATGGGTTAGCCAATGAGTGAACAACTCTTGTTCAATGATTCTCTAATCATGGTGCATCCAAACTTGGTCTCTAATTCATGAATCTCACCGTATCCAGAATATTGATCCACTCCTTAGTTAAGTCAGACCCACCATTTGCACAGACTGGATTCCTAATTGAGTCTCTCACCGTATCCGAAATATTAAGCCCAACTCATCCTCCAGCCTATAGCATCCAATGCCTAATAGACATGGTTGCATCTTCCCGATGCAACTGAGCCACTATATCCAGCCGAGAATAATCAACCCCGAAAAGGGCCTACACATCTACAATGATGGAGACCTCAGACTTAATCTTTTCTTAGGAAGAATTGATTTAGGTCTCATTAAACTAGACTTATCATAGTCATAATAATTATGACTAACCTAGTGGCATGGGTTAGCTCGGATTATTGACCACCTCAGATCAGAACTGTGTCAACAGATATGGCCAGGTAAGTGAGACCGGTGGAAGGAATATGCCATTAACTCATACAAGAATGCATTCAAGTCGAGTAGCTTCCAATTAAAAATCAATCAGTTCTATGTGCCAAACTTACCTTAGACACCAAATTATTGAGCCAGAACCAATTGGGTTAGCCTATAATCCAGACTCTAACCTCTGAGCCTAATTAGATCTTGCTTGATTGTGACTCGATCTTGACCCAAACTTAATCCTATTAGGCTGGTCAATTTAAGCATTGTTGATCCCATCTAACCAACTCTTGATTCGGTTTAATCAACTGCTTAGACCTAATTGGCTACCCAAGCCTGAACCCAGTATTATGAATATGTCTTAGATCTGAAGTTCTCAATTTTAGACCTAATTAATATTTCATAATCTTAATTTTTAATTAAGTAGGGTTCATAAATAAAATATGCACAATAAATCCTAGGGTTTCAGGATCTAGGGTTTTGCAGAAAGTAAGTTTTGGGTTTCTGATTAAGGACGAACGTGCAGCACCCCTACACATCATAAGAACACCCCATCGGATGGGAAGAGAGGGCCTTTAAACCTTTCTTCATTCTTATGACCGGACGGCCAAGAGGAATGCCTTAATCAGGAACATGCAATACTACAAAATAGTTTTAGATCTATATCATATATCTCATATACAAATTAGATCTAATCATGGTATATTTTGCATACATCTCATGTATCGAATCATGCATATTTTTAGATCTAAATTATCTCATAATAATCTAAAAAATTAGATTTAAATTGATCTAGTCAAAATAAATTCTAATTTAGACAATTATGTAGATCTACAACTAGTCTAGACATGCATCTATCATATCTCATATGATATTTAAAACTAAATAATTTTTATTTGCTATTTTTTAGATGTTATTATAACCATTATAATATCAAAAAATAGTAAATAAATAGATCTAAAATATGATTTAATCAGATTAAATCAAAAACATGCAAGACTATTCTATAGAACTATTCTATTTTAGGACTAGTCATGCATATTTTCTAATCTTAGATCCAAATCATTTAATTTTAATTTTTTCTTATTTCAGATCTGATCACATCTCATGTGACATCCAAAATCATTTATTTTTTAATTAAAAAAAATTTAAAATTAGATCTAAATACTTTTAGAACCTTGGCTCTGATACCAATTGAAGAAAAATCCTGATTTCTCGGACCAGGTTCGTTCAGATCGGATAGGATCAAGAGATATATTTCAAAAATCTTTTTCTTTGATCATAATCAGATCTGAGATATTTTAAATCTAATTATTATTATTTTATAAATTAAAATAAAATTAGATAAATTAAATCAAATTTAATTTACCTTGAGTGGGTAATCCTACTACCCATTGATGATCCTGTATGCAGCGGAAGGTTCTGGATCTAGCCACGCAAGTACCTAGCCTCTATCGATATCTACTCAAGTTGGATCTGGAGATTCTCTTCTTTTCTATCATGTCTCCAAAAGTTAGATCTGGATCTGATCTGGAGGATCTTCAAAACTCCTTTTGAAGATCAGCAGTTGTCCGATGCAGCAGTGCAGCCTTCTAGCTTTCAATCGTCTTTCTTTAATCTGGATCACACCAACCAAGAACCAAAAGTCTTTTGGATGAGGAGAGGAGAGGGAGAAGATGCTTTGGTGTGGAGGAGGAGAGGAGAAAAGGCCTTGGGGCATGGAGAATTGTGATTCCTTTCAATCACTAATCTGAGTTGGGCGTAGGATCTTATTTATAAACTGTCTGTGATCCAACTTCTCTTCTTCCCAACCAATCACAACTCTTTATGAAATCAAATCTAAATCTGATTGGTGGGAATAGAGTCCCCTGGATTCCTCCTTAGAGGGTGCCTAAGACCAGTCAAAGTTGGTTCTTAGGAGAACTCTAATTGGAATCCAAAAAGGAGATGGAGTCCCTGTCCAACAGGGACTCCTGGGCGCCTCCAACTTGGGCACACGCCAAGGGTGGCATGTGCCCTCCTCCTTGCCAGGTTCTGGTAGGGAGACAAGGCCCCCACCAGCTCTCCAATAGATGTGTGACACATGGAAAGAAGTCAAAGTGTCAATGGTCAACATTTGACCAGTCAAAGGTCAGACTTTTGACCAAAGTCAAAGAATGAGAAATGGCAGGTGACCAAAAATGGCAGGTAATGTCTTACAAAATAAGACAACCTTTTCTGACTTGGACAAGCTCCAGTCAGACCATAGTGAAGGCCTCTAAATGAGCACAAACTTCCTTTGGCTCAGTCAGGACAACTTATTTATGATAGTAAAAGAAGAACGTTAGGTTCAATCGAGTGCTAGCATGATTTTCTTGAACCTAATTGAATCTCATTCAGATCAATTGAACTGGATCAGTTCAATTGATGATCACCAGATTCAAACCCTTATTTGTGTGACCCAGTTAGGTTCAGTTCTATATGGTAATGGGATATGTCATGATCTCTATCATCGACATCATCGAAACTCCTTTCGATGGATCAGAACTCTTCTGATTCGAACAGCTAGAATGATCGATCATCTAAATCATTCTAATTGCTTCCAAAATCCACTAGTGACACCTAGCAGTATATGGTGGCAACCCATCAGAGCTGAATGCGAACCTCTTGGTGCAGCTACCTATGTGATTAAGTTCTTCTATCTTGAGCCCCGATCAGATTAGGGTTAAGGTAAACTCGTCAAACCCTAGTTCTCTGTCATATGATGTAATCATTCGATTCGAGTCCAATGTGAAAATCTAAATAGAAACTCTTTCTATTATTTCACTCTGCCATGGCCATGGACTTCTGGACTTGATTCTCATGATCATCATAGGGCTGCTCCTCTACCACCGAGGTAGATAGATTCCATCTTGATGCTATCCAGTTCCTACAATGAACATGCTATAGCCAACATACACCTCAGGATTCCGATATGGCTAGGAGATCGAGTAATGGTGTAGTCAAACTATAACACCCTCAAGGTGAACTACCGATGCACCTCAGGTCAAAGAACCAAACACACTACTGCAGCATCGAGTCAGTCATTGATGAGAAGGTAGACTTCCTAATGACTACTCGAGGTGGTCATGCTCAGTGCCCTCATTCTCTAACAAGTACCTGTACTCTCGCTCTGGTGTCTCCACACTGTAGACTCAAAACTCATCTACTAAAGAGAAGCGATTGTACACCAACCTTCTGGATCAATCACCATCTTTATGATGATCCTATGGTCGGAAGCATTTTATGAGTTAATAATGATTATTCATGCCTTAAATTTTCAACTCTTAAAAATATGAATTATCATTACCATTAACTCAAAGGATGTATCACAGACACTAAATACACATATGTGATAGAAAATAACCCATTTTATTGATATTAGTCAAAATTACAATTTTGCCCCTAGAAGTGTATTACAAGTGTCAGCCAATTCTAGCTTCTAGGACACATATATCTAACAATGACTGGACGACCAAGGGGAAAGCCTTAATAAAAAATATGATGAATCTACAAAACTAGTTAGATCTACATATATATCACATACATAAAATTGATCTAACTTAAAAATATATTTTGCATACATCTCATGTATCATATCGTGTATATTTTTAGTCTAAATTATCTCATAAATATCTAAAAAATAAAATTTATATTTGATCATATCAAATTAAATTTATTCTAGATAACTTTGTAGAACTATTCTACTACTAGCCTAAACATGCATCTTTCATATCTTATATGAACAAAATAAATAAATTTATTTTTTATTTTTTAAATCTAATTATAATATTTATCATATCAAAAAATAGTAAATAAATAGATCTAAAATTATAGTTAATCAAATTAAAACTATGATCATCCTAGACTACACATAGAATAATTCTATTCCTAGTCTAGTCATGCATCTCATACATCTTAGATTCAGATTATTTAATTTTTTTAATTTCTAATTTTAGATATAATTACATCAAATATGACATCTAAAATCATCTAATTATTAGATTAAAATTATATTATAATTATATCTAAATAATTTTGGAACCTAGCTCTGATACCAATTAAAGGAAAAATCTTATTTTTCGAATCAGGTTCATTCAGATCTGATTTAATCAAGAGGGATATTTTAAAATTTTATCTCTTAGATCTAAATCAGATTTGAGACTTTTCAAATCTAATTTCATTAATCTAATAAAATAAAATAAAATAAAATAAATCTAATTTAATTATATCTTTATATTAGGTAATCCTATTATCCTATGATGATCATGCTATTTGCCTGAGGTTATGGATGTAGCCACGCAATCGTCTAGCCTCTATTAGTATTCACTCGAACAGAATTTGCAGATCTCCTCCTTCTTAATCTATCCTCCAAAGATCAGATTTGATCTTGAAGGTCTTCAAAATAGCTTTTGAAGTTCGGGTGTCGTCTCTTGCAGCAGTGCTGCCTTCCTTTTTTCTTATTGCCTTTCTCTTGCTTGGATCGCACCAAACTGAAGTCCAAAACCTTTTGGGCTTAGAGAGGAGAGAGAAAATTATAGGGTGGCATGGATAAGGTGGAAGAGGGACTATGTGGCATGGGCAAAGGGCAAAAACTTTAAATCCTAGGTGCAGACAGGGTTTATATAGACCCTACTATGCCATGCAGTGCCACATCATCCTGGCCAATCATGACTCTTTGCATAATCAGATCTAAATTTGATTGATTGGATGACATCATCTGATCCAATTAGATTAGAGTCCCTCACAAACCTCTTTAGGTGGCGCCAAGACTGGTCAAAGATGAGTCTTTGGCACCACCTTAGTTGAATGCATCAAGCAACTAAAGTCCCATCTATATGGGACTCCAATCCTAATCCACTTTGGGTGCACGCCTCCTTAGGCATGCACCCCTTGCCTTTCTGCTATTTAGTAGTGGGACAAGGGTCAAAGCTCTCTCCTATGGGTGCATGACACATGGGCAGATGTCTAAGTATCAAAGGTCAACATTTAACCAAAGTCAAAGATCAAGATTTAGCAGGTGATGGAAAATGATAGATGTTGTCTTAAATTTATCTCATAAATTAAGACAATCCTTTTCTGATCTGGACAAGCTCCAATCAGACTAAGTAAAAGTTTCTGAGTGAGCCCAAATATATTTGGCTCAGTTGGGATAATTTTTAATGATTGTTAAAGGAGAATATTAGGCTCAATCGTGTGCTAGCACGATTTTCTTGAACCAAATTGAATCTTATTCAAATCAATTGAACTAGATTAGTCTAATTGATGATATCTAGATTCAAATCTTTGTTTGTGTGACCCAGTTAGATTCAGTTCTATATGATAATGGGATATGTCATGATCTCTATCATCGACATCATCGAAATATCTTTCGATGGATTAGAATTTTTCTGATTTAGACAACTAGTATGATCGATTATTCAAATCATTCTAATTGCTCCCAAAATCTACCAGTAATACCTAGTAGTATATGGTGGCAACCCATCAGAACTAAAAATAATCCTCTCGGAGTAGTTACCTGTGTGGTTAAGTTCCTCTATCTTGAGCCCCAATCGGATTAGGGTTAAGGTGATCTCGTCAAACCCTAATTTTCATCATATGAATTAATCATTCGATTCAAGTCCGATGTGAAAACCCTAATAGAAACTCTTTCTATCATTTCACTCTACCATGGCCATGGGCTTATGGACTTGATTCTCATGATCATCATAGGGCTGCTCCTCATCTACCAAGGTATCTGATCCCCTATTGGTGCAATCCAATTCCTACAATGAACATGCTATAGCCAACATACACATCGAGTTATGGTGTAGTCAAACTATAACACCCTCAAGGTGAACTATCGATGCACCTCAGGTCAAAGAACTAGACAAAACCACTATAGTTTCGAGCCAGTCATTGATGAAAAGGTAGACTTCCTGATGACTGCTTGAGTTGGTCATGCTCAGTGCCCTCGTTCTCTAATGAGTACCTATACTCTCGCTCCGATATCTCTACACCATAGACTTAAGACTTATCTATCCTAAAAAAGCGATCATATACCAACCTTCTGAATCATTCACCATCCTCATGATGATCCTACGGTCGAAAGCATTTTATGAGTTAATAATGAAAATTCATGTCTTAAATTTTCAACTCTTGAAAATATGAACTATCATTACCATTAACTCAAGGGATGTATTATAGACACTTTTAAATACACACCATGATAGAAAATAATCCAATTTATTTTTTATAGTCAAAATTATAATTTTATTCTTTGATGTGTATTACAAGTGTCAGTCAATTCTGACTTCTAGGGCACACATATCTAACAAAACAATTAATACGATTAGTGTTTAACCTAGTGCAAGTGTTGTAGGAGGATCGATTAGCAATTGAATTATTAATTAGTTTAATTTGATTAAGCCAAAAGATTGAGATTAAGTCTAATTAAATATGATTTAATTAGATTTGGTTTGGACTTGATTGGATTAAGTCAATTGGTTTATTGGATAAGCCAAGTGCAAGAAAGAACTACTCCTAGTCTAACTAGGACTCGGATTAACCCAATTTTTTAATTTAATTAAAAAATAAATTAGAATTAAATTTGATTTAATTAAGTTCTTAAATAGGTTAGGGCCTTATTTAATTAGGTTATTTTAATCTTAATTTTCTTTTATTAAAAGATCTTGTTTGACCAAGTTAAAATAGGAGTCCTTGTGTAACTAGATTCCCTATCACTTGCGCCACTTAATCCTCACACCCCATGCGCTTTTTGTTTTGTTTCTTACATGAAAATTCTCCACTCCCATGGCTTCTCATGCCCTCTTTCTCTCCTCCTTTTCTTATAAGGCAATTTATTGGAAGACCAAGTCAAAAGAGGAGTTAGTTTTGCTTAGGATTCTGTGAGATAGAATCCTTGTTGACCAAAACACCTTTTCTTGAGTGCCACCCCCTCTTTTAATTAATTCTTCCCTTATTTCATGAAAATAATCTCTTTTTTTGTGCACCCTCCCTTGCTGGTCTATGCCAATAATTGTAGAGGAGGCACCCAAGAGTTGGGCGCCCCAATAACTTTCCATGTTTGGATATTTCTAGTCTAGGATTTTGATCTAACTTGGACTCTTCTTTTTCTCTATTTAGTAGATGAATTTTATTCTAATTTTTTCATAAAATATAGAGCTTTGGGAGAGGTTTGGGGTGTGCAAAATCAAAGGAAATGGGTCCTTGGGCATGGGGGTTCCATAGGTACCAAACTAGGTGTCTAGGTGAGAGAAAAGAGAAGAAGAAGAGGGTCTTCTTCTAGGGCTATTTTATTTTCAATCTCTCCTCCTTTATTTTGAGTTATTTTTAAGAGAGTCTTAGATCAGCAAACTCTCATCTTTCTTCTCATATTTTGAAGAGTCCAAATTTTGAAGAAGGAAGCATGGGATCGATCATCGAAGAAGGATCAGCACAGTACTAGCATGCTATGCTGATTTTTTGCATCAAACTTCAGATCAGAGATCATAGGCTGCTCGTGTGGATGACTCCTAGAGGCCGAATGGATGTGCGGCTCATGACTTCATCCTCAAGTTCAGATCAGCAAGTTAGAATGTCTAAACTTGGTCAGATAATAAATCTGATCTATAAACTTCATACTTGCATTTGATGTAGTGTAGATCTAGGTTGATTTGATCAACCTTTTTCTTTCTTATTTAATTTTAATTTTTGATTTAATATCATGCCTTAATCATGTAATAGATCTGAGATCTAGGTGTTTACATGGTTATTTAAATAAATTTTAGATTTATTTGTCTTTCGCTGTAAGATCTTGAAAAAGTTTCTAGATCTACCTGTGAAACCCTAGATCTGGTTCTTTCAAAAATTGGAGCACTTCCAGAGATAGTCTGAAGTGGAAAGAAGGTGGAGCTTGGCCACCTGAAGGTATTTGGCTGATAGCTTATGCTTTAGTAGAGGAAGTCAAAAGGAACAAGCTAGATCTGAAGTCATAGAAGATAATATTCATCAAGTATCTAAAGGGTGTGAAGGGTTACTTGCTGTGAAATTCATATTCCTAGAAGTGTGTTATCAGTAGAAATGGCAGGCTCAACTTGGAGAGTTTGAGAGTCTCCTCTCTTCTCTTTTTGCTACTTCCCAAAGCTAAGGCAGAGCTTCTCTTTCTTTCTTCCTCTCTTCTTCTGGAGATTGGTGTCTGATTATACAGAGGTTTTCATAGCGGACTTGTTCCCATAGCTATATTCCTCATCTATTTAGTCGCCATGTGGTAAGGACTTGTTTGATTTAGCCAATGGATAGGCATTTATGTTGGGTTAGTAAGTCACGAATTTGTGAGGATGAGTAATGGTAGGTATCCTCCAATCTCTTTTTGCCTACACAACTTAGCCTAAGGATAGTGAGTAACCTATCTTTCTAAGGACAATATCTACAAAAAAAAACATATTCTGTGACCATAGAGGAGTTAAAAAATAGTTTAGATAAATATGAGATAATAACTATCCTAGATACATATTATGATCCTTCTGGCAATCGAAAAATAAAGATTACAAAAATAGCTCATAATGTTGATAGACCTTATCTTCCTGACCTTGAGATTGCTGAGTTTCTGATTAATAAAGAACTACTTAAAAATGATTTCAATTTTATTAACTATATTAAAAGAACAAAGCAGTTGTTTAGTACCCATAATCGAACTCAAAGAAACTTTATTAGGAAAATCTGGTTCAACCAAAAAAGGGTCGAAGAAAGATATATTCTCTTCTTTAACTGGTTTGATCAATATTATCCTAAGGATCTTGAAAAAGCTAAGCCAAAAATACAGACATTCAAAATTTACTTGCTTTTTCAGTCTTGGAAGATTGATGGTAGTATTGCCAAGAAACCTATTCATCTTCTAAACCTAACCAAGGTAGAAGAAGAAATAGGTAGCCCTAGTTTAGAAGCCAGTCCTTCTAAATTGTCTACTAATAAAAAAGAAGAAATCACTAAGGTAGATCATTTAATTCAGGTTGAGGGGCAAGAAAGCTTCTCTTGATACTGTAGGAATGCAGTTGGATGAATTTAATTAGCAAATCACTACAAAAAATATTTCAATTAAAAAGAGGTATGTTTATCAAGAAGGAACTAATGAACTTCCTCTTGAACCTACTTTTCCTACTACAGATCATCATGAGCTAGATTTAGGAGCCAGATTAAGATCTATTATTAGGTATGTATTTTATGAGTAAACTAGGATCTAGGTCCATAGAGTCAGTTCCATCCATAGAGTTAGTCCCATTCTTAAAATCAGTCCCATCCATAAAGTCAGTCCCCTTAGAACCTTTAGAGTTTGAGTCTAATAAAATAATTGGAAAAAATGAAGATAAGGTACTGCATTCTAAGGCTAAATTAGGTCTTTTAGCTTTAAGAAGGACTGCTTTATCTTTAAAAATATCTATAAAAATTAAAAAAATTATAAAATAAAAGATTCTAAGCCTTCTAAACTACTAGAATCCTATAGAAAATCCTATATCTCTGTAGATAAAGAAGGCTATTCTTTAGAAAAGTCTAAAAACATATTATCTAAAAAATCTAAAAAAAATAATAGAAATTTAGTCTTAGTTGAATTTGTAAATAATATTAGTAATAAGATTAACCAAATCTTTAGGTATAATCTGATGGTACAGACTCTCAACTTAGAATTTCATTGTCCTAGACTTGTCCAGGCATATTTGCATTTAGAAGTCATCCATGATATTACATTTGCCATTAAGCTCAATCAAAATCTTGAGGAACTTGCTGAAAATCAAATAATATTAAATCCTAACAAGGTTTATGATTCGAAAGAGACAATGGATATAGCATCATTCCTTTGGAGATAATTGAGGAGTTGGAGGGGTTACTATCTCATTGATTATCAAAAGAATGAATTACTAGATGCTAGCAAAAGAAAATCTAATAGAAGCCATTGCTTAGATTATTCTTTAGATTTTGTAATAATTGTAAATATCGTACAAACATATAGAATTAGTCTTAGGATGGACCCCAATATTTGTATAGTTAGGATATCTTTAGATCCAAATCAAGAGCTTATTTGCAGACTACCCCCTTTATTCTCTAAAAGAATCAGATCAAATTTAAAGGATGAAGGAATTGGTAGCACTAGTCATAGTTATAAAATAGCTCAGAAAATTTGGATTGTTGGATCTGAACTAATTGGTAGTCATTTGAGTTTGTAGAGAATATTTCGAAGAATAAAATTTGATAATCTCTACTATCAAGATAGACTTTTACCAAATAAATCTTATCCTAAGACTCACAAAAAATCCAAAATGAAGTGTTTTGATAAAAGAACTAGAAAGATTCCTAAAGATAAGAAAGAAATAGCTTTTCTGAAGACATATTCGAGGACTCACCCAAGAAAGGGTATAAGGAAATTGAATACCTTTTGATAAATCAATGCCATTCTGGAAAGGATCGAGTGATATCTATGGAAGAAATCTTAATAAATATCAATTTGGAAGAATTCTATGGCCGTGAAGGATCCTCTTACTTTGATGAATCTTTCGGCGACAACTCAATCCTAAAAGCCACTAGGAATTCTAAAGAAAAAGCTCCATTAATTGATGATGACTCTTATAAAGATATTGCAGAATCCAATGATAAGCATAAAGTTCAAAAATAGTTCAGTGAAATTTTACTTAAAATTAGAGGCTATCACTTTAAAATCAAAGCTTTGATAGACTCTAGAGCTAATATAAATTGTATTAAGAAAAACTTAATTTCTTTAAAATATTTTGAAAAACTACTTAAAATATTAGAATGTCAAATGGAGAAAACATTAGGATAAGATATAAAATCTCTAATGTTCATGTTTGTGTAGGAGACACCTACATCCAAACATCCATCCTTTTAGTAAAAACTCTAAGTTATGAAGTTTTTTTAGGAAACCTCTTTGTAACATCAATAAAACCTTTCACTATTACAAACAAAGGTATTTGTTATGGGTAAATCCACGTCTGTCGAAGCTCGGCTAAGACTTCGATTCTTAATTTGTTCCATCTGATTGCAGCTATAAAAATCGAACCTCAACCAGCGGGAGTATTCGAACTCTGAATCATTCTGAGATGGCCAACCTCGAACACTACAGTTGGATAATCTGATTGGTTGGGGAGATCAATTTTGGATTCAATAAGGCATTATGGATTTCTTCTCTAGATGAACTTGAACAGTCAATACTTTTGCCCTAGAGAACCGACCAAGTCCCTGGTTCCTGCACATCCCGTTTGATCGATCTCTTTTCGATAGCCTGTGTGGCCCAACTCGGACGAACTTCCTTGAATCCCCCATTTTGGCAGAATCTCAGTCGAACTCCTCCAGTAGTTGAGCTTCTTCTGAACTATCCCCAGATGAACTTTAGTGCTTTATCGTTATTCACCAGTGAGCAACCCTAAAAGTGGCCGAACCACAAATGAACGGCAGAGATCAGTGTTTCAGTCATGCTTGCTTATTATGGCCATCAGTCCATACTCAACCCAGGCGGACCCCTCACAGTTGGAGTGCTCTCGGTTGGATATCTTTCGAGCCTTTTCATCGGTCAAATCCCTGCCGAACTTCTCTTCTGATCGAATTCCTTCCAGCCATCTGAAAGGATCATGTTGTACACCTTTAACATAGCAAATAAACGCCAGCACACAGTCAATCCTGAGAACCTTCAAACTTCTTCAGAACAACAATGTCCAAGAGCCCTTCATCGTCTGCAACTATTCCATCCGAACTTTAGCTATTGGATCTCCAATAGACCAGCATGTCACAATAATGAATACCACTCCTCGTAATAAATCCCACGTAGCCCCGAATACCCCACTATCAAGTGGTTGTGGCTGTCACTATTAGTTTGTTACAAACTTTAGGCTATAAAAGGGATCCTCCAGATATATTTTCTTTAGGCTCTCTTCTTCTTCTCAATGCTCTATAACTTTCTCTATTGAGTACTCCATTTCTGTTGGCCAAAAGAGCTGACTTGATCATCAGAGGGTCTTGCTAGAGCCATCCCACCAGGCTCTAGATGAGACTTATTTTGCAGGTCATCAACGGTGACCTCATCTTTTCCGACTCTAGTGCTTCTCTAGCGACGACCAGATTTCGCACCAATAGTATTATTATAGAGATAAATGGTGAAAATATAATATTAAATTTCTATCTTAAAGAGTCACTCTTCAACCAGCTAAAAAAAGTAGTTGAAGTAAAATACTTAAATGATTTATATCTCATAACTAGAGATTCTAAGCTAGGAAGAAATAAAGCCTTAAACAAGTTACTCCAATGGTTGAAACACCAAACCGCATGTAGACAAAAAGTAGTAAAAAAGATTAAAGAGTCTCGATGTTATTCCAAATGGCTTACAATGTTGAATTATGAAATAATTCAAATCTTTCTACCTTATTCTCACTTTTCAATAATATATCTATACGACAAAGAACATTGGAGATTTCTACATCTTTAGAAAAATAATTAGAAGTGGATTTATAATACCTAAAATAAATTTAAAACCACTTTGAATAAATATCTAGATAGAAGATAAAATCCTTTCTTTAGAGCAAGTTCTAGAACTACCTAAAATACTCTTAAGTGAAAAACTATTATATGAATTTTTGAAGTATCTTGATAATGTTGCAAATCATTATAATGACATTACAAAAAATCTTCTCTGATGAAACTTCTATATGGCTATAATCTTTAAGTCTGGAGAATCTTATTGGAATAATGATAGAATAATCTTATCTCCAACAAGCTTATTCAATAAGATTTTAGATATGGATCTAAGGTCAGAACAAAAATTAATTCCACCTTCTTATATGCTTGATAAAGATATCATTTTCTACTTTGAGCAAGATTGTCCTTCCCTCTTCAATCCTAAACTTTCTCTAGAATGCTATTCTCTTACCAAGGGATATGGCGATCTCATGCATTCAACCAAAAAAAATAATTTTTTAAATCCATCTTTTCTTTGGCAAAATATTGTGTAAAAGTAGGAAACACTCTCAAGCAAATAAAGAAAAATATTAAAGCTGCCAAAGAAAAGTCAATATTGAGTTCTCCCGACTGGATCACTCTTTACAATCTTTGTGGTCTTGAAGAAAAGCCTAACTATTATAGCAAAGCAAAACAATCTTATAAGGATGATACCTTATTTAACAAACTAACTCTATTATCTTTTAACAAGGAATCATATTTTGGAGGAATCCAATCCCAAGGAAGTCAGTTTTCTGGATCAAATAGTTAGGTAAGGCAAGCATCTCCTTCTCATGTCCCTTCATACTCAGATCCAATTTGTCCATATGAATTCAAAGCTGAAGAAATCCTTTTCCCTCTTGAAGCCCATGATCTGAATCTCAATATCTGAGATCAAATAAATTATCTCCCAAAAGAAAATTTCCACATCCTAAAGTCAATAAAAGAACTTGAGTCCATTATGATGAAATCCTTAAACCAAAAGCATTCATGTCCATCACAATTATCAGAAGAATGGAGAAGTGGCTTTCTCAAAACTCCTTATCATAAAGGTCTTAACTCTTGGCAACTGGGATTTAGAGTTCAACCCCAATTCTACCAAGATTGTGAAGATAAGAAATCATAGAGATGAGAAAATCACTTATTGGGATTATCAAGATGCTTGGACTAAACTCATCTATATTTAGAACTCAAATTATAAGCATTCTTGGTTCATAAATTCAAATTTAGTGAATGCTTGCCCATTTGGTTTTATTGTAACTGGTGGATGAAATTTAGGATAAATCTTGAGATGCTCTCTGAAAATATGAAGTTTGAAGTTATTAGAAGACATCGCAATTTTGAAGATTTCAATCTTATGAAGTTCTATGCAGAAATTGGATATCCATGGATTCTCAAATGGAACTTTGACTAAAAAGCTAATCGATTTCCATTTTTCTTAACCAGAAGAATGTATGTTAAAAGATGGAATCTCTTTGGTGAAGGACCAATACTTCAAGTACTGACACTAGAAAAGGCTCTGAGCGGATCTCATTATCTACATCCTATAAAATTATTAACGGATCCCCTAACAACAATGAGGAAATAGCCAAAGAAGATTTTGGTAGAGCCTCATCACCCTATAGACAAATATATGGAAAATATTTTGGAGAAGATTGCCAACAGCATAAAGCTTCATCTTCCAGACTCCCAAGAACAAAAGAAGAGCTAGGAGAAGCCTACAACAATGATGATTTTATGACCTACCATCCTGAAGTGAGAAGAAGACTATACTTCTCATAAAAAAAATAGAATTTTTTTTTTTTTCTTACTAACCCTCTTCTAGAACAATAGTAGAATGTTTTCTTACAGGTACATCTTTAAACTTGGAATAAAGCTCGTGACTATATCTACAGCCATCATTGCCTAGCCAAAAAAATGATCAGTGGCCGACAGAAGCTGTCAATAGGCCTACAAAAGAATTTCAAAAATGACAAGTAATGGCCTACTGTACTCCTGAAGTGACGTACAATGATCTACAGAAAAATTTCTGACAAGCACAGCTATTGAAAAATTTTTAGACAAATGTAACTACAAGAAAAGATAGCTACAAGAAGATCCGAACTTTAATTAGTTTTAAATACTTGGACTCCAAACCAAGTGAAGTCCACATAGGCCCTTCCTCATGTTTAAATAGAGGGGAAAGGCTTCAGCAGGGTGAGGAGGTTGAGTGAGCAGCGATTGAGTGCCTATGTGATCGAGTGTGGAAAGGCTCAACCTAGAGATTTTGAGAGTCTCCTCTCTTCTCTCTCTTGCTACTTCCCAAAGCTAAGGTAGAGTTTTTCTTTCTTTCTTCCTCTGTTCTTCCACCACTACTTCATCTACTACCATTACCACTTAGATGTCTTCCATCACTTAATCCACCTCTACATAAGTCTCCACTCCATTACTTCTTCCTATAAAAACAACATCTTTGAACCCTCTCTTTCTTACATATCATTCTTCTCCAAAGACACATCTTTCTCCTCTTTTAGAGAACCTTCTCCTCTCCTCTTCGTTAGCCCTTTCCTTCACTTGTCCATTCCCTCTTCATTCTTTCTTCTCTCTTTCTGTTTGTCTTCTTCCTTCTACAAAAAGAAATTTTGCTAAAGTTCTCTTGTAAATATGTAAGTATGCTTAGAGTATGATTAGTATGTATTAGCTTGTATCAAGTGTGCTTGGTGTGATTATCATGTATGTATGATTAAGCTTGTATGGTATGCTTTTATGCTTTCCTCAGCACTAATGTAAGTATCTCTCTATAAATAAAGTATGTTTTCTTTATTATTAGTGTTTGATTACTATTCATATTATTGTTCATATTTACTATTCATAGTTACTATTCAGCACTGTAGTATGATATTGTAATAGAAACCATGGTGCAGTACTATAGCAAATACAATAGTACTATTATAGAAACCACTACATAGTAATATAAATGGGGTACTGTAGCATGAGGGAAACCACCTGAATGCTACACAAGATTGTACTGTAAACAACAGTCAATCCTAAAGTGTAAACCAACCCTGAGGATGGTAGAGGCTGTATTATAAACAACCATTTACTCAGGATAAACAACCCAAATACCTCCTCCAAGTACCCTTAGTGTCATGATTGCATTGTAACCAACCGTGCAATCACTTTAAGGGCTGAATAAGAACTAATGATTAGTCTATTGTACTTTAGTAGTTTATTTAACTATTTATATTAACTATTCGGTTTATAAATTTTGTTTAGATGTTGCTTTATGTTAACTGGTTTATAGTTAGTTATTGCTTTATTTTAGTTTGTTTGTCTCCATTAGTTTTTGGTTTGTTTTAAATTAGAAAAAATAAAAAATATTCAATTTTTAGTCTATCTGCATAGTGTTTGTCTATCTGGGTTATTAGTGTCTATCTGAGTTATTAAGGTTTGTCTACATGCTTGTCTGAGTGCTTTTGTTCTTTTATTTGCATACTTGCTTGCGAGTCCGTCTTGTCTATTTTTGGATCATGTCCATTATCCTAGGTAGTCATAGTTATTATCTATTTGCTTTACCTTAGGTGTTGCCTTCTCCTCTTTTTAAAGTGTCCAACCTATACTTTCACTCCTAGGTTCTGAGCTATATTGTATACATACATGGATAGTATCGTATACTTTGGAGCTCGTCCATTAGTATGGCATCATTGGTATTTGGCCTTGGTTGTTGGTAAGAGATGTTTCGTCCATCTTGTACCATCCGGATTGGTGGATCCAAATTTGGTTGCTCAGCATAATTAGGTACGGTCAGATTTGTGTGAGGGTGAGTAATGGCTAGTATCCTTTGATCTCTTTTCAAAAGTATGACTAGGCCTGAGGATGGTGAGCAACTAAGTACCCATATGTAAATAAAGCATGTTTTGTTTCATAATTAGTGCTTGATTACTATTCATATTTACTTATTTATAGTTACTCTTCATAGTTACTATTTATAATTACTATTCCTAGTTACTATTTAGCATGGTAGCACAGTATTGTAGCAAAAATCACTGTTCAGTACTGTAGCAGATATAATAGTTCTATTGTAGAAATCATTATATAGTACAAATTGGGTGATATGGAGATCTACCATACCTGATTATGCTGGGCAACTTGAAGAGTTTCTCTTCAACCAACTAAGAAAAGTAGTTGAAGTAAAATGCTTAAATGAATTATCTCTCATAACTAAAGACTCTAAGCTAGAGAAAAATACGTTCAAACTTAAAATAAGAAGAAAAAAAATTAAAATTTATAATCAATCATAAGGCCTTAGATGAGTTACCCTAATGGTCGAAATATCAGACCCCGTGTAGACAAAACATAGTAAAAAAAGATTAGAGGGGCCCAATGTTATTCCAAATGGCTTACAATATCGAATTATGAAATAATTCAAATCTTTCTACCTTACTCTCACTTTTCAATAATATATCTATATGACAATGAACATTAGAGAGTTCTGCAATATTTCTTTAGAAAGATAAATAGAAGTAGACTTATAATAACTGAGATAAATTTAAAATCACTTCAAATAAATATTCAAGTAGAAGATAAAATCCTTCTTTTAGAACAAATTCTAGAAATAGCTAAAAAACTCTATAAAAATATAAAATTAATTTTTCAAATGAATAAATTATATTCTACCTATGATTTGAAGATAAGTCTTTCATTCTCTCTTCTTTTCAATCCTATATATTTTGAAAAGTAATTACAGGATCAATGCCCTTTTAATCACAAAGTAGATTATTATAAAGAAAATCTTTTTCAAGCATATCCAGGTCTGTATCTAGGTTCCAGAGAAACCCCTCTAAATGCTATAAAAGTAACATTTCTAGATATCTCAAGAAAGTATCGGACTTCATTTCTTCTTGACAGAGAATCTGAAGATAAAAGGAGAAAATCAAAGGGTAAACAACCATTAAATGTAAATCAGGATAAGTACCTAATTTCTCCTCCATTCTACAATCCAGACCTCTCCTTTGATACATACTCTATAATCTATAAAGCCTGGGAAGCACATCCTTTTGACAAAGAAATGGAATATCGAAAATCTATGACAACCTTGGTAAAACATCTGGTTGAAAGAGAGCATTCTTTGAAAACCATCAAGGAATATGTTCAACTCATAGGAGAACAAATAAGCCAACCTTCGCCTGAACTCATATTTCTTTATGATCTTTGTGGATTAAAAGAGACGTCAACAATGGTCAAGTTAAAAAGGCTTAACTATTGGAAAATGGCCCAGCAGGTTTTAACTCCTGAACTTCTCGAAGATATTTTTCAAAAAGTAACCCAACCAAATGAAGAATAGATTCTCCTTGAAGATTCAGAAACCTTCATTATCTATGACTGGTCACACCCCAAGCTCTTTTTACCTCTATTTAACACATTTAACAAGCCAAAAGAAATTAGAGTCTTATACAAAGGACTTGTGAAAATGATATTAGTAGACTACTCATCTACCTTTGATATGTTCCCTACTATTGTAGACTCTCTTCTATATGACTTGAGAAAAAAGCTTGAGTTTGTTGACATTAAGAAATACAGTGGAATAGAAGAAAGAGGAATTTGGAGTATTGAATATCCACTTCAAATTTATCATGTTACTAATTTGGACAAAATGATCCTGTTGGATTTGTGACAATTCCAAATAGGGACAACAATAGAGAAATATCATCAAGTAGCTTTAACCTCAAAGTCTACAAGATAATATCATATTCACTGTATGATTGCTTTTCAAAATATATAGGATTGAGAAGAAGAGAGAATGAAAGACTTATCTTCAAATCATAGGTAGAATATAATTTATTCATTTGGAAAATTAATTTTATATTTTTATAGAGTTTTTTAGCTATTTCTAGGATTTGTTCTAAAAGAAGGATTTTATCTTCTACTTGAATATTTATTTGAAGTGGTTTTAAATTTATCTCAGTTATTATAAGTCTACTTCTATTTATCTTTCTAAAGAAATATTGCAGAAATCTCCAATGTTCATTGTCATATAGATATATTATTAAAAAATGAGAGTAAGGTAGAAAGATTTGAATTATTTCACAATTCAATACTATAAGCCATTTGGAATAACATCGGGCCCCTTTAATCTTTTTTGCTATTTTTTGTGTACACGAGGTTTGATATTTCGACCACTGGAGTAACTCATCTAAGGCCTTATAATTGATTATAAATTTTATTTTTTTCTTCTTATTTTAAGTTTGAACATATTTTTCTTTAGCTTAGAGTCTCTAGTTATGAGAGATAATTCGTTTAAGTATTTTACTTCAACTGCTTTTTCTTGATGGTTGAAGAGAGACTCTTCAGGATAGAAATTTAATATTGCCTTTTCATCATTAATCTTTGTAATAATACCGCTATAAATTGTGAAAGATTTTATTGAAGTTATAAAGGGGTTTTGTAAAATAACTTCATGACTTAGGATTTTGATAAAAAAGAGAGATGTTTGAATGTAGGTATTCCCTACACAGGCTTGAGCATTAGAGATTTTATATCTTACCCTATAGTTTATATCAGCTCTAGAGTCTATCAAAGCTTTAGTTTTAAAGTGATAGCCTCTAATTTTGAGTAAGATTTCACAGAATTATTTTTTATCTTTATACTTAACACTAGATCCTACAAAATCTTTATAAGAGTTATCATCAATTATTGGAGCTTTTCTTTTAAAATTCCTAGTGGCTTCTAGGATTGAATAAGGATTAACACCTACTGTTTCTTTAGTAGAGACTCCCTCAAATAACCTTAGCTCCTTTTTAGGTAAGGTTATCCTATTTTCTAAGGTTTTTTCCTAAATAGATTTTTTAGAGAATCAGATAATACTAGGATTGGGTTATCACAAGCATCACCAAGATTGGAAGATTCATCAAAAGAATATCCGTATCGCCTAGTTTTGAGGTTTTATCTTTGGTGGCTCAGATCATCTGGTATCAGAGCCTTGTTCTTTTTTATGCCGGGGGGAAGGGATTGGTGTCTGATTATATGGAGGTTTTCATAGCAGACTTGTTCCCACAGCTGTATTTCTCATTTGTTCAGTCGCTGGGTAGTGAGGACCCATTTGATTTAGCCAATGGATAGATGTTTATGTTAGGATCAGTATGTCATGAATTTGTGAGGGTAAGTAATGGCTGGTATCCTCCAATCTCTTTTTGCCTACATAACTTGGCCTGAGGATGGTGAGTAACCTATCTTTCTAAGGACAATGTCTACAGAAAAATTATATTCTATAACCATAGAGGAGTTAGAAAATAGTTCAGATAAATATGAGATAATAACTACTCTAGATGCATATTATGAACCTTCTGGCAACCTAAAAATAAAGATTACAAAAATAGCCCATAATGTTGATAGACCTTATCTTCTTGATCTTGAGATTGTTGAGTTCTAGATCAATAAAGAACTACTTAAAAATGATTTCAAATCTGTTAACTATATTAAAAGAAAAAAATAGTTCTGCAGTACCCATAATCAAACTTAAAGAAACTTTATTAGAAAAATCTAATTCAACCAAATAAGGATCGACGAGAAACATATTCTCTTCTTTGACTAGTTTGATCAATATTATCCTAAGGGTCTTGAAAAAGCTAAGCGTAAAATATAGACATTTAGAATTAACTTGCTTTTTCAGTCTTGGAAGATCGATGGTAGTCTTGCCGAGAAACCTGTTCATCTTCTAAATCCAACCAAGATAGAAGAAGAAATAGGTAGCTCTAATTTAGAAGCTATTCCTTCTAAAGTATCTACTGACAAAATAGAAGAAACTACTATGGTAAATCACTTAGTTCAGATTGAGAGGCAAGAAAGCTTCTCCAACCCTGCCCTTTACACTGTAGGAATGCAATTGGAAGAATCTAATCATGAAATTCCTATCAAAATACTTTCAATTAAAAAGAGGTATGCTTATCAAGAAGAAACTAATGAAATTCCTCTTGAACCTACTTCTCCTATTGCAGATCATCATGAGCTAGATTTAGTAGCCAGATTAAGATATATTATTAGGTATGTATTTTATGAGTTAGATAAACTAGGATCCAGATCCATAGAGTCAGTCCCATCCATAGAGTCGGTCTCATTCTTAGAGTCAGTCCCATCCATAGAGTCAGTCCCCTTAGAACCTTTAGAGTCTGAGTCTAATAAAATAATTAAAAAAAATGAAGGTAAGGTAGTGCATTTTAAGGCTAAATTAGGTCTTTTAGATTTAAGAAAGTCTACTTTAGCTTTGAAAAAATCCATAAAAATTAGAAAGAAATATAAAATAAAATGTTCTAAGCCTTCTAAATTACCAAAACCCTACAGGAAACCCTATATCTCTATAGACAAAGAAGGCTATTCATCAGAGAAGTCCAATAAAGTCTTATCCAAAAAATTTGATGAAGATAATATTCCTAAAGAAATGAGAAACATAGCTCTTTTGAAGACATATTTGAAGGCTAATGATAAAATCGATTATCTTACAGCAAATCCTTACCATTCTGGAAAGAATGATAGTAAGATATTTAAGGAAAACCCCTTAAAACGTATTCGAGAAACTTTGAAAGATTCAATTAGAAGCCAAGATATTGACCTAGATCTTGATTGCTATTTTGACTTTACAAAGTGGAATAATACAATCTTAGTTTTATCAAATAAGGGACAATTTATTGTTGCCCTGATTGACTCTTTGAAAAACCCAATAGATTGCTAGAATTAATTAAAAAGATTTTTTGGCCTAATAACAGGACAAAATTCTATGGCTTCTCAAAATCTTTAAGGAAGCAAATTAAGAAGTTGAAAAACTAGTCTAGAAGATTTATTGAGAGAACAATCCTTAACAAAGAAAGAAATGATCTTGCTTAGAAGAAAGCTACCATTGTTTGAAGAGAGCTCTAAGGAGAAAACGGCTGAAGAAGAAATTCAATATATCCTAGATGAATCAAAGACATTGTTCCAGATGATTCCTTAGAGATAGTGGAAAAATACATGGCACAAAAATGGTTTTGCAAAATACTCTTCAAACTTGAGAATGGATATCAGTTTAAATACAAAACCTTGATAGACTCTGGAGCAGATGTAAATTGTATTAGAGAAGGTCTTATCTCCTTAAGATACTTTGAGAAATCCACTCATAAAATTCACACAGCAAATGGTGAAGAACTCCAAGTAGATTATAAGATTCCTATTGTCCATGTCTGTGTTAAGAAAACATGCATCTAAACATCATTTCAACTTATCAAAAACCTTAGACAAGGGTTCATTCTAGGAAATCCATTTTTTACCTTAATCAGTCCTTTTATAGTTACTATAAGGGGAATCATTACTTCAATCAAAGGCAAAAGAATCCAGATTAATTTCTGCTCCAAGCCTAAAGAATCTATGCTCCACCAACTAATAGAAGCTATTAATTGCAAAGAAAAGTTTACATCTGATCAGTCTTATGAAATCAAAATTGCTAGAGTAGACAAAACTTTGTCTGATCCTAAATTTCAAAGAAAGACACAATCTCTTGAAAATCAATTCAAGGATAATGTCTATTCTGATTTGCCTTCAGCTTTCTAGTTTAGAAAGAAACATCAAGTTGGTCTACCCTATGTCCCTGATTTTCAAGAAAAAAAGATTCCTACCAAAGCTAGACCCATTCAAATGAATAAGAGACTATTAGAAATCTATAAAAGTGAGATAAAATCTTTACTTGATAAAAATCTAATTAGAAAAAGCTCTTCACCCTAGAGTGGTGCAGCCTTCTATGTTGAAAATGCTACCAAAAAAGAAAGAGGTGTTCCTAGACTAGTAATTAATTATAAACCTCTAAATAAGGTTTTGCAATGGATTATAAATCCTATCCCTAATAAACAAGACCTAATTAAAAGAATCCAAGGATCTAGAATCTACTCAAAATTTGACATGAAATCTGGATTTTGGTAGATACAAATTAAAGAAGAAGATATATATAAAACTACCTTCACCACACCATTTGGTCACTATAAATGGAATGTAATGCCATTTGGATTAAAAAATGCACCCTCTGAATTTTAAAAAATTATGAAAGAAAATTTTCTTCCTTATACTAACTTCATAATAGTATATATTCATGATGTACTTATCTTTTCTGAAAATATTGATCAACACTGGAAAAACTTAAATATCTTCTATAAAGCTATTATGAAAAAAAGATTAGTTATCTCAAAAAGAAAAATTAAACTTTTCCAAACCAAAATCTAGTTCTTAGGATTCAAAATAAAATATGACCAAATTTCACCTATTAATAGGGTCATATTATTTGCTGATAAGTTTCTTGATGAAATCAAAGATAAAAAATAATAGCAAAGATTTTTAGGCTATTTAAATTATGTCTCAGATTTCTATGAATCTCTTGCAAAAGGCAGAAAGATTTTAATTGATCGATTGAAAAAGAATCCACCCACCTCAAGTGAACAACATACTATGGCTATAAAAAAGATTAAAGAAAAGGTAAAATGTCTTCCCTGTCTGAGTATTGCCCATCAACATGCTCCTAAAATTATGGAAACTGATTCATCTAATCTTGGTTATGGTGGCATATTAAAACAAAAAATGGACGGTAAAGAAAGTCTAGTACGATTTACTTCAAAAGCATGGAATGATACATAAAAAAATAATTCTACCATTAAAAAAGAGATTCTTTCCATAGTCAAAATTATTACAAAATTTTAAGAAGAATTGTTAAATCAACAATTTCTTCTTCGCATCAACTATAAGGCAACAAAAGATGTTTTATAAAAAGATATTGAAAATTTAGTATCTAAATAGATATTTGCCCAATGGCAAGCTATTCTTTCTGATATTGATTTCAATATTGAATATATTAAAGGAGACACTAATCACTACTTGATTTCTTATCACGAGAATTTTTGCAGGAAAATGAATTACCAAAAGGCCATTTTGAACAAAGAGACCATCCTTGAAAGATGGAGGCTTCCTAAAGAATTTAATGAGGAAAACTCTATCCCTACATTTTACAATCTAGGACTTCCTCAAAAAAATTTTGACTTAATCAATCAAGTATGAAAAACTCATCTCCAAAATCAAAAAAGAGATTTTGGAAAAGCCATGACTCTCCTTGTAGATCACCTATTCGATAAAGAAATATCCTTGATGAAAATAAGAGAATAGATTAAGTTAGTTGGAGAAAAGTCAGATCAGACTATCCCTAAATTAGTTACTCTCTACCAAATATGTGATCTAGTTGAAACACCAACAATGGTTAAACTAAAAATGTTTAACTACTGGAAAATGGCTCAAGAAGTCTTGAACCCAGAACTTCTTGAAGACATCCTTTTACAAGCAACTGAATCTAATGAAATAAAGGAATTACTTAATGACTTGAAGATGTTTCTTATTAATGGATAGAGTTACCCAAAATTGTATCTTCCGCTTATTAATGACTATGCAAAGAAGAAGGAAATCAGAGCTCTCTACAAAGTACTAGTGCAAGTTGTCTCAGTTGATCCTTTTGTCAGTCTTCATATATTTCCAGCAATAGTTAGCAAAGTGCTCTATGAAGTTGGAAGAAAATGCCAAGATTTATTAAGAGCTAAAATCTTTAGTGGCATTGAAATAAGAAAAGTAGTAGAAATAAATTATTCCTTCCAGCTTTATGATGTCTGTATATTCAAAGAAGAAGACCACATTGCTTTCATTGACCATGATAAGGAAGAACTTCCAAAAGAATTCGATTTTGAGAAAAATCAAAAAATTTCCTATCTTGAAGTTTATCAAGAAACCCGGAAAAGAAAAAATTAGAAGTGTTAGAGCGATAGCAGAATTTGGATAACCGCTCAAATTCATATACAAATAGAAGTAGAAGAAGCTTGGGGAAATTCATGGGAACCATTGCTGAATATAAAAATTTATCCACCACAAGTTCAATAAGAAGTGCTTTGATAGGGTCTTCCATCCTCTAGAGACAAAGTTATTTCTAGACTCAAACTAGAAAAATAGAGATCAGGAAAAAAAAAGGTTTTCTTACTAACCCTCTACCAAAACTATGGTAGAATGTTTTTCTGCAGGTACTACTTTCAAAATCTATTTACCTCCTACTATGAACAAGAAAGATCATTACTGCCCAGCAAACAAATAATTAGTGGTTGACAGAACCTGTCAATTATTCTATGAACGAATTTTAGAAATGACAAGTAATGATCTACGGTACTCCTGAAGTAACACACAACAAGCTATAGGAAGATTCTGTGATAAAAGTAATTATAGGAAAAGATAGCTACAAGAAAATTCGGACTTTAATCAATTTCAAATCTACGGACTCCAAACCAAGTGAAGTCCACATAACCCCTTCCTCATTTATAAATAGAGGGGAGGGGCTTCAGTTGAAGGTGGAGGTTGAGTAAGCAGCGGTCGAGTGCCTAAGCGATCGAGTGTGGGAAGGCCCAACTCGGAGAGTTTGAGAGTCTCCTCTCTTCTTTCTCTTGCTACTTCTTAAAGCTAAGGCAGAGCTTCTCTTTCTTTCTTCCTCTCTTCTACCCTTCTCTTCTTTCTTTCCCTTATCTTCTCTTCTTCTTATCATCTCATTCCTTCATCATCTCATATTCTCCACCCATCCACCACTACTTCATCCACTACCATTACTGCTAAGATGTCTTCCATCACTTAATCCACCTCTGCATAAGCCTCCACTCCACTTTTTCCTATAAAAACAAAATCTTTGAACCCTCTCTTTATTCCATATCATTCTCCTCCAAAGACACATCATTCTCCTCTCCTCTTCGTAAACCCTTTCCTTCACTTCTCCATTCCCTGTTCATTTCTTCTCCTCTTTTTCTGTTCATCTTCTTCCTTCCATAGAAAGAAACTCTACTAAAGCTCTCTTGTAAATATGTAAGAAAGTATGTTTAGAGTGTGATTAGTATGTATTAGTATGTATAAGTATGCCTAGCATGACTGGTATGTAAATAAGTGTGATTAAGCTTGTATGGTATGCTTTTAAGCTTTCCTCAACCTTAATGTATGTACATTTGTGTAAATAAACCATGTTTCCTTTCATAATTAGTGCTTCATTACTATTCATATTACTGTTCATATTTACTATTCATAGTTACTATTTATAATTACTATTTATAATTACTATTCAGTACTGCAGCATGGTACTGTAGTAGAAACCACTACGTAGTACTGTAGCAGATACAATAGAATTGCTGTAGGAACCACTATACAGTACTATAAATGGGGTACTGTAGTATGAGGAAAACCACCTGAATGCTATATAGGGTTATACTATAAACAACGATTAACCCTGAAGGATAAACCAACCCTGAGCCAAGTAGAGGCTGCATTGTAAATAACCATGTAGTCAGGATGAACAACCTAAATACCTCCTTCAAGTATCCTTAGTATCACGATTGCATTGAAACTAACCGTGCAATCACTTTAAGGGCTGAATTAGAACTAATGATCAGTCTATTGTACATTTATAGTTTATTTAACTATTTATATTAACCATACAGTTTATAATTATTGTTCAGATGTTGTTTTATGCTTATATTAGTTTGCTTATTGTTAATTCGTTACTTTGTTTGTCTTCATTAGCTTTTGGATTGTTTTAAATCAAAAAAACCTAAAAATATTCAGTTATTAGTCTGTCTACATAGTGTTCATCTATCTGAGTGATTAAGGTTTGCTACATGTTTGTCTGAGTGCTTTTATTTTTTTATGTACATGCTTGCTTGTGAGTCTGTCTTGTCTATCTTTGGGTCATGTTCATCATCTTAGGTAGTCATACTTGTTGGTGCAGAATTTGATTGATGTCGGATCGAGCTGGAGTTGAGGAAGAAGAGGTCACCATCGGTGACATGCAAAATAAAGTTCCATCTAGAGTCGGTGGTGGTGGCTTCGATAAGACCCTCCGACGATCAAGTCAGCTCTTCTGACCAACAGAAATAGAGTGTCCGACAAAAATTCAGCAGAGTTTCAGAAAGAAGAAGTGAGCTTAGAGAAAACATATCTAGAGGGACCCTTTTTATAGACGGAGCCTGTAGCAAACTGATAGTGATGGTTGTAACCATCCGATAGTGGGTCGCTCGGAGCCATGTAGAGTTTGTTATGAAGAGAGATGTCCATCATCGTGATGTGGCCGTTTGTTGAGATTTAATCATCGAAGTTCAGAGGAAGCAGACATTGGTTGGTGAAAAGCATTGACATACATCAATTTCAGAGGAGTTTGAACTCCTAAAGAAAATACAGCTAGAGGGGATCATCCGAAAGAAATGCTAGTTGAAATCTGAAAGCAATCTACTGAAGAAATTCAGATGAAGTTCGACTGATGGAGAAGTCTAGGAGGAATCCGACTGGTATAGAAGCTCAGAAGGAGTTCAGCACCTTGAGGGACTTGATTGAAGGAGAAAGTCGGAAGAAGTTCAGCTCCTGTAGGCACCCGACTGAAGGAGAGATCCGAAAGGAGTTCGACACCTGGAGAAATTCGGAAGGAGTTCAACTCCTAGAGAAATCTGACTGAAGGAGAAGTTCGAAAAGAGTTCGGCCCCTAGAGGAATTCGACTGAAGGAGAAGTCTGAAAGGTGTTCGGCTCTTGGAGGCACTAGACTGAAGGAGAAATTCGGAAGAAGTTTGGCTCCTATAGAAATCCAACTAAAGGAGAAGTCTAGATGGAGATTGGGTTCTGAAGGAGTCCGACTAAAGAAGAAGTTCAGAAGGAGTTTGGTTACTGAACGAGTTCGGCCACTGGAGGAGATCGGTTGGGGTTTGGCTATTGGAGGGAGAATTTTAGATTGAAGCTCTTTCATGATTATCAATTGCATTAGACTAAGCATCAAGTTGGACTTTGATAGAAGTGAAATTTATCTCCAACAATAGTCCCCTTACTTTCGAGTTCGAAATTCGAAGGAAGGAAGTACAAAAAAGGCGATTGTCGAAGTCCACTTCCAGACTCTACACTAGTTTAGGTTGAAGCTCAGGGGAGATCTTATTTTGGATTGAGGTTGAAGGAGATCTTATCTCCTATTAACGTAGATGTTGAAGCTTGGGAGAGATCTTATCTCCAACCGAGGTTGAAGAAGATCTCATCTCCTGTTAACGTAGACATTGAAGCTCAAGAGAGATCTTATCTCCAGCCGAGGTTAAAGAAGATCTTATCTCCTATTGATATAGACGTAGAAGCTCGGAGGAGATCTTATCTCCAGTCAAGGTTAAAGAAGATCTTGTCTCTTGTTGATGTAAAAGCTCGGAAGAGATTTTATCTCCAGTCGAGGTTGAAGAAGATCTTATCTCTTGTTGACATAGATTTTGAAGCTCGAAAGGGATCTTATGTCCAACCGAGGTTGAAGGAGATCTTATCTCCTGTTGATGATGACTTTGAAGCTCGGGGAAGATCTTATCTCTAGTCAAGATTGAAGAAGATCTTATCTCCTATTGATGTAGACACTGAAGCTTGGGGGAGATCTTATCTCCAGTCGAGATTGAAGAAGATCCTATCTCCTATTGACGTAGACATTGAAGCTTGAAGGAGATCTTATATCCAACCGAGGTTGAAGTTGAAGTTGAAGTTGAAGCTTAGGAGAGATCTTATCTCTGGTTGAGGTTGAAGGCCTTCGACTTGCTCATGTTAGGATGAGGTTCTCCTTCTATTCCTAACAGGGCCAACTATTGATTGCTTCTTTTTTGTCATCATATAATTTTTGCACCAAAAAAAAATAATACTAAAATGAAGGAGTTTTATTGAAGAAAAATTACTGATAGTACATCCTCAGATTTTTTGATTTCAAAGGTCATGAGAGCGTTGTTCCTTCGAGCTCCTTCAGATGATAAGTTTCGTGCTAGACGATCTTCTCTATTTCATACCTGTCTTCCCAGTCTGGGGCAAGCTTTCCCTAGTTTTGAGGTTGAGAGAATGGCGGCTCGCCGAAGCACTAAGTCCCCCAAAGATAGGGTTGATGATGGCGAGCGACGGTCGATCTTCTTATTGTTCCTTCCTTATTGGCAGTTCTGACTACGACAGTGCTCTTGATCAATCTTCTCTTGCTTCAGACTGACATCTAAGGAATCGACCTAGCCGGCCTCTCTTGATGAGCTCCTTGATTTCGTCTCAAAGCTAAATGCATTCTTCAGTATCATGGCCGTAATCATGATGGTAGAGATAGTACTTACTTTGATCGTGCTTGTTTGGAAGAGATCATAATTCTTCTAATCTTGGTAGCTTATTCTTAGTTTCCATTAGAACTTGAGTTTCAGGAGCATTAAGAGGGGCGTAGTTGTGAAATCTTTCAGAGGGAGGACTTCTTCGCATCCTTCTGTTAGAGCTTCTTTGATGATGAGCTTGAGGAGGAGTTCAGGCTTGCTTGCACTTGGGAGGAGTCCGTGAGCACGATCGAACTTCATTTAGCCCTCCATCAACCATGGGTTTACTAGACTCATCCATCTGCCACTCTCCTATGGCTTCTTCATTCTTCAACTTAAAGGCTTCTTCCATATGGACATATCTCTCGGCCCAGGCTAGCAGATCGACAAAGTCCCTGAGATACTTTTTTTCTAGGAAGAACAACAAATCATTCTTCTGAAGGCCATCCTTGAGTGCGGCTATTGCAATAGACTGATCCAAATTTCGGACCTCCAATGTAGCAGCATTAAATCGGGTGATATAGGTCTGAATGGATTTTTTCTCCTTCTGCTTGACATTCATCAGAAAATCCGAACCTCGATGCGGATATTGACTGCTGACAAAGTGAGCCACAAATTGATGGCTCATCTAGTCAGAAGAAAAGATCGTATCTGATTTCAACATCGAGTACTAATTTCTTGCTGCTCCCTTTAAAATAGATGGGATAGCTCATCATAATATAGCATTTGGTGCACAATGGAGCAGCATCATGGTCTGGAAGGCTTTCAGACGATCGATCAGATTAGAGGATCCATCGTAGCTTTCAAGTTGAAGAAGCTTGAAGTTCGGTGGAATGGGCTTTTACATAATTCGGGGAGAGAAAGGGTGATCGATGGAGACATCATCATGGGGAGCCAGGACGATGTGATAGAGTTCTTCAATCTATCGATCCATCTTTCATAGTTTGTGATCGAGGACGTTGTCTCGATCGTAGATCTTGGATGGCTTTCGATTGTAGATGGGAAAGATCTCTTTCAAAGAAGAATCATGATCCGAACATAGATCCTCTGTTCTCTATTTTTTCTTCCCAAGGATGATGGATATGCTAGGCTAAATGCTCTCCCTTAGGGCTGATTACTGACATCTTGATGGTGGATTTTCTGGCAAAATTATCATCAGAGGTTGCCGCATGGCTTGCTCTATTTCGGTGAGGCCCTAAACTCATTGCATCAGTAGGTTAAACTACTCCGGATCTACCATGTCCGTCAGTGGAGGTGGTGGTTGAAGCACCGATAATGGAGCAGGAATAGATGGATCTGGCTTAGACTTGGTAGTAGAAGTGGTAGATCTCTGGATGATTGCCTTCTTTGGAAGCATTTATTGGGATCAAGAAAGAGGGTGGAGATAAATCTTGAAGAATAAGGTCGATAGGATCGACTGAGCACTCCTTTAAGAATAAGGGTACCTCAGGAATAGAGGTTCCTTCCACCAGCACTAATTCTATTGGTGTAAAATTTGGTTGATGCCGGATCGAGCTAGAGTTGAGAAAGAAGAGGTCGCTGTCGATGATCTACAAAATAAAATCCTGCCTAAAGTCGGTGGTAGTGGCTCTGATAGAATTCTCCGATGATCAAGTTAGCTCTTCTAGCCAATAGAAATGGAGTGCTCGGGCAAGAATCCAGCAGAGTTTCGAGAAGGAGAAGTGAGCTTAGAGAAAATGCATTTGGAGGGTCTCTTTTTATAGATGGAGCCTATAGCAAACTGATAGTGACGATTGTAACCATTCGATAGTGGGCCATTCGGAGCCATGTGGAGTTTGTTACGAAGAGAGGTGTCTGTTACCGTGATGTGGCAATTCATTGAGATTTAATAGTTGAAGTTTGGAGGAAACAGACATTGGTTGGTGAAGAGCATTGACATACATTAATTCTAGAGGAGTTTAGACTCCTAAAGAAAATATGGCTAGAGGGGATCATCTAGGAGGAATGCTAGTTGAAATCTGAAAGCAATCCACTAGATGAATCTGGATGAAGTTTGACTGATGAAGAAGTTTATAAGAAATCTGATTGGTATAGAAGTTCGGAAGGAGTTTGGCTCCTTGAGGGACTTGACTGAAGGAGAAATTCAGAAGAAGTTTGGCTCCTGTAGGCACCTAACTAAAGAAGAGATCTAAAAGAAGTTTGACTCTTGAAGAAATTCAACTACTAGAGAAATTTGGAAGGAGTTTTGCTCCTGGAAAAATCCAACTACTAGAGAAATTTGGAAGAAGTTTGGCTCCTGAAGAAATTTGACTGAAGGAAAAGTCCGAAAGAAGTTTGACCACTGGAGGAATCCGATTGAAGGAGAAGTCCAGAAGGAGTTTGGCTCTTGGAGGCACTAGACTGAAGGAGAAATTCGAAAGGAGTTTGGCTCCTGTAGAAATCTGACTGAATGAGAAGTTCAGAAGGAGTTTGGCTCCTGGAGGAGTTCGACTAAAGGAGAAGTCCAGAAGGAGTTCGGCTCCTAGAGGAGTTCGGCCGCTGAAGGAGTTCGGCTGCTGAACGAGTTCAGCCACTGGAGAAGATCGGCTAGGGTTCGACCGTTGGAGGAAAAATTTTGGATTGAAGCTCTTTCATGATTATTGGTTGCATTAGGCTAAGCATCGGACTGGACTTCGACAGGAGCAGGATTTATCTCCAATAGTACTTATTATCTATTTCTTTTACCTTGGGCTATTGTCTTCTCCACTTTTTAAAGTGTTCAACTTACACTTTCACTCCTGAGTTTCGTGCTGTATTATATACCTACACGGGCAGTATCGTATATTTTAGAGCTCATCCATTAGTGCGGCGTAATTGGTATTTGGCCTCAGTTGTTGGTAAGAAACATTTCGTTCACCTTATACCATCCAGATTGGTGGATTCCAGTTTGATTGCCTAGCATAATCAAGTATGGTGGATCTCCATATCACCCAATTTTGAGGTTTCATCTCTGGTGGCCCGGATCATCTGGTATCAGAGCCTTGTTCTTTTTTATGCTGGAGGGAATGGATTGGTGTTTGATTATATGGAGATTTTCGTAGCGAACTTGTTCCCACAGCTGCATTTCTCATTTGCTTAGTCTTCATGCGATAAGGACCTGTTTGATTTAGCCGATAGATAGGTGTTTATGTTAGGATTAGTAAGTCACAGATTTGTGAGGATGAGTAATGGCTGGTATCCTCCAATCTCTTTTTGCCTGCATAACTTGGCCTGAGGATGGTGAGTAACCTATCTTTCTAAGGACAATGTCTATAGAAAAATTATATTTTGTAACCATAGAGGAGTTGAAAAATAGTTCAGATTAATATGAGATAATAACTACTCTAGATACATATTATGATCCTTCTAGCATCCTAAAAATAAAATTATAAAAATAGCTCACAATGTTGATAGACCTTATCTTCCTAATCTTGAGATTGCTGAGTTCTAGATTAATAAAGAACTACTTGAAGATGATTTCAAATAGATTAACTACACTAAAAGAAAAAAGCAGTTCTATAGCACCCATAATCAAACTCAAAGAAATTTTATTAGAAAAATCTGGTTTAGCCAAATAAGGGCCAAAGAGAGATGTATTCGCTTCTTTGACTAGTTTAATCAGTATTATCCTAAGGATCTTGAAAAAGCTAAGCCTAAAATACAGACATTTAGAATTAACTTGCTTTTTCAGTCTTGGAAGATTGATGGTAGTCTTGCCGAAAAACTTGTTCATCTTCTAAACCCAACCAAGGTAGAAAAAGAAATAGGTAGCCCTAGTTTAGAAGCTAGTCTTTCAAAAGTGTCTACTGATTAAAAAAAAAATCACTGAGGTAGATCACTTAATTTAGGTTGAGGGGCAAGAATGCTTCTCCAACCTTGCCCTTGATACTGTAGGAATGTAGTTGGAAGAATTTAATCAGGAAATCCCTATCAAAAATTTTCTAATTAAAAAGAGGTATGCTTATCAAGAAGAAACTAATGAACTTCCTCTTGAACCTGCTTTTCCTACTATAGATCATCATGAGCATGATTTAGCAGCCAAATTTAGATCTATTACTAAGTATGTGTTTTATGAATTAGATAAACTAGGATCTAGGTCCGTAGAGTCAGTCCCATGCATAGAGTTAGCCCAACTCTTAGAGTCAGTCCAACTCTTAGAGTCAGTCCACTTAGAACCTTTAGACTCGGAGTCTAATAAAATAATTAGAAAAAATAAAGGTAAGGTAGCACATTCTAAGGCTAAATTAGGTCTTTTAGCTTTAAGAAAGTCTGCTTTATCTTTAAAAAAATCTATAAAAATTAGAAAAAAAATTATAAAATAAAAGGTTCTAAACCTTTTAAACTACCATAATCCTATAGAAAATCCTATATCTCCATAGACAAAGAAGGCTATTCTTTAGAAAAGTCTGATAAAGTCTTATCTAAAAAATATGATGAAAAATGTAATAGAAATTTAGGCTTAGTTGACTCTGTAAATAATATTAGTAATAGGACTAATCAAATCTTTAGGTATAATCTGATGGTATAGACTCTCAAATTAGAATTCCATTATCCTAGACTTGTTTAGGCAGATATGCATTCAAAAGTTATCCATGATATTATATCTGCCATTAAGTTTAATCAAAACCTTGAGAAACTTGCTGAAAATCAAATAATGTTAAATCCTGACAAGATATATGATTTGGAAGAGACAATGGAGATTGCATCATTCCTTTGGTGACAATTGAGGAGTTGGTGGGATTACCATCTCGCTAACTATCAAAAGAATGAATTACTAGATACTATTGAAAGAAAATCTAATAGAAGCCATTACCTAGATTATCCTTTAGAATTTGTAATTGTAAATATCACACAAACATATAGAATTAGTCTTAAGATAGATCTCAATATTTGTATAGTTAGAATTTCTTTAGATCCTAATCAAGATTTTATTTGTGGACTTACCCCTTTTTTCTCAGATATGATCAAACCAAATTTATAGAATGAAGGAATTGGTAGCAGTAGACTTAGTTGTAAAATAGCTCAAAAAATTTGGATTGTTGGATCTAAACTTTTTGGTGATTATCGGAGTTAGCAGAGAATACTTAGAAAAATAAAACCAGATAAACTCTACTATCTAGATAAATCACAACTAAATAAATCTTATTCTCACAAAAAATCCAAAAACAAGTGTTTTGATAAAAGAGCTAGAAAGATTCCTAAAGAAATAAGAAATACAGCTTTCTTGAAAAGATATTCAAGGACTCATCCAGGAAATAATATTGAAGAAATCAAATATCTTATGACAAATCAATGCCATTCTAAGAAGAAAGAAATCTTAATAAATATCAATTTGGAAGAATTATGTGGTAGTGAAAGATACTCTTACTTTGATAAATCTTTCAATTTCGGTAATAACCCAATCCGAGAAGCCACTTGGAATTCTAAAAGAAAAGCTCCATTAATAGATGAGAACTCTTATGAAGATTTCTTAGGATCCATTGTTAAGTACAAAGATCGAAAGTGGTTATGTGAAATCTTACTCAAAATTAGAGGCTATCATTTTAAAACTAAAGCTTTGATAGACTCTAGAGCTGATATAAATTGTATTAAGAAAAATTTAATTTCTTTAAAATACTTTGAGAATACAACTTAAAATATTAGAATGGCAAATGGAGAAAATCTTAGGGTACGATATAAAATCTCTAATGTTTATGTTTGTAAGGAAACACCTATATCCAAACATCCATCCTTTTAATCAAAACCCTAAGTCAAGAAGTTATTTTAGGAAACCCCTTTATAACTCCAATAATAAAAATCTTTCACTATTGCAGACAAAGATATTATTATAAAGATTAATGGTGAAAAGATAATATTAAATTTCTGTTCTGAAGAGTCTCTCTTCAACCAGCTAAGAAAAATAATTGAAGTAAAATACTTAAATGAATTATCTCTCATAACAAGAGACTCTAAGTTAGGTAAAAATATGTTCAAACTTAAAATAAGAAGAAAAAAATTAAAATTTGTAATCAATCATAAGGCCTTAGATGAGTTACTCTAATGGTTGAAACACTAGACCCCATGTAGATAAAACATAGTAAAAAAAATTAGAGGGGCCCGGTGTTATTCCAAATGGCTTACAGTATTGAGTTGTCAAATAATTCAAATCTTTTTACCTTACTCTCACTTTTCAATAATATATCTTGACGCTAGAGGAAGGGTTGCCGAGCCCTTGTTCTTAAAGGAGTATCCAATCGAGTTCATCTTTTTCCTCTTCTCTCTAATTTTATAGTTTTTTCTCTCTAATCTTACCTATGTTCTAATAAGATCTCATCCAAGAGAGCTTCAATTCAGCGATCCACCATCTCTGCTGCTAGATCTCTTCCAGATCAGCCTATTCCAATCTCATTGCTGGCACCTCAACCACCACCAGTGGAAATGATGGATGTTGAGCAGTTTAACCTACTAGTGTAGTAGGTTAAGGGCCTTACCGAAGCAATACAGGCCATGCAGCAGCCCCCAACATCGATCCAGCCAGAAAGACCCTTGTCGAAGTGTAGAGATCCAGTGCAAGGAAGGCCCACTTGGTCGAGTCGGCTAGTGACTCCTGGAAAGGGAAAGCAAAGGATGGAGAGCCCTTGTTCTGATCATAATTCCACCCTTGAAGAATCACTACCCCCCTCCAGCCAGCCACACTTTGAGATCCATGATCAGGATGATATTCTCCATCAAAAGCTTCAAGAAATGAACTAATAGATTAAAGAACTCTACCACGTTGCCCCCGTTCACCAAGATGACATCTGCACTGACCGTCCTTTCTCTACTCATATCATGTAGGAGCCCGTCCTGCTGAACTTGAAACTCCCCCAGTTTGAAAGTTATGATGGGGCCACCGACCTAGTTGACCATCTTAAAATCTTTAGAACTATGATGCTGCTCCATAGCATTCCTGATGCCATTCTATGCCGAACTTTTTTCTCTACTTTAAAGGGAGTAGTATGAAACTAGTACTCGATCCTCAAATCGGATACCATTTTTTTTTGATTAGCTAAGGTACTAGTTTGTGGCTTATTTTATTAGTAGCCAGCACTAGAGATAAGGTTCGGACTCCCTCGTCAATATCAAGCAAAAGAAAGGGAAGTCCATTCGAGCTTACATCAGTCGCTTTAATGTTGTTGTCTTGGAGGTTCAAAATTTGGACCAATCTATTGCTATGGCCGTGTTGAAGGACGGCCTCTAAAAGAATGATCTATTTTTCTCTTTGAAGAAGAAGCACCCCCAGAATTTTGCCGACATATTGGCCTGGCTAGAAGGCACCGCTTGAGCGGAGGAGGCCTCCAACCTAAAGGATGAAGAAGCCATAGGAGAGCAGCAGGAGGGTGAATCTAGCAAGCTCACAATTATTGAGAAGCCAAGTGAAGCTTGGCCGCACTCCAAAACTTCTCCTAAGCATAGATAGGCCTAATCTCTACCTCGAGCACGTCGATCGAGAATTCCAGATAGAAGGGCATGGTGGAACTTTCCTCCTAGAAGATTTCATAATTATAACCTCTTGAATGCACTGAAGACCCAGGTGTTGATGGAGATCAAGGAGCAATTACCGAGGTCAAAAAATATGCGATCCTATCTAGCCAAGCACAACCTCAATAAGTACTACCTCTATCATCATGACCATGGTCATGATACTGAATAATGCATCCAGCTCTAAGATAAAATTGAGAAGCTCATCAGATAAGATTAGCTAGATCACTTTTTGAGATGTTGGCTAGAAAGAAGGAAGGATCAGCCAAGAGCTCTGCAATAACATGAACCACCTCGAAAGGAGGAGCCACAGGGAGATCGGCCCCCACTTGGAATCATCAACACCATTGCTGGGGGACATTGATAGGGAGAAGCTAGCATCTATAGAGCTGGCAAAGAGGCAGAGGACTAAGGAGCCCATCACTTTCGCTAAAGAAGATACACAGGGGGTTCAATTTTCATACAATGATGTAGTTATAGTAACTTTAAATATTGCTGATTACGATGTACACCATATTTTGATTGATAATAGAAGCTTTGTCGATATTTTTTTTTATGATGCATTCTCCAAAATATCTATACCAGATAGTCAAATAGGATCAATGAATTCTCTATTAGTGGGTCACTGGTGATGCTATGCCAGTGAAAGGAACAATTATCTTATTTATTATGGTAGTTCAGTATCCAAAGCAATCCAAGGCCCAAGTTGATTTCCTAGTAGTGAAGGTTCCCTCAGCTTACAATGCGATCCTTGGCCAACCTAGTTTAAATGCACTTCGGGCCATGTTCTCAACTTATTATTTGAAAATAAAGTTTCCAACAAGTTATGGGATTGGAGAAGTCAGAGGAGACCAAACTCTGGGATGGCACTGCTACACAATTGGTTTACAAGGCAAAAGAAAATAGAATGTTTTCCGATGGATGGGCTTGATGCCCATGATGACTTAACTAAAGAGCGGGGAGAACCTATCGATGATCTTACTACAGTTTCACTAAACGATGGGCATGAGGACTATACCATTCAAAATGGCTCCAACTTAAGAGGAAAAATTAAAAAGTAGCTCATCACCTTCCTACGGAGGAATGTCGATGTCTTCACCTAGGTACCTGAAGATATGCCAGGCATTGATGCTGAAGTAATGAAATATCATTTGGCCATAGACATTAAATGCCAACTTGTGAAATAGAAGAAGCACAGCTTTGCACCAAAATGATAGAAAGCAATCGTAGATGAGGTTGACAAGCTCCTCAAAGCCAAGTTTTTTTGAAACGTATCCTATCCGGATTGGATTGCAAATATGGTTCTCATCAAGAAGGCAAATGGCAAATGGAGGATGTGCATAGACTTCGCAGACCTAAATAAGACTTGTCCAAGGTACAACTACCCTCTGTCCAAAATTGATCAACTGGTGGATGCAACCTTAGGCCATGAGCTCCTCACCTTCATTGATGCCTTCTCCGGTTATAATCAAATCTGGATGGTACTAGAAGATGAGGAGAAAAATTCTTTTATTATCGACCATGGTCTTTATGGTTATAGGGTTATGCCTTTTAGACTTGAAAATATAGGTGCGATCTATCAGCACCTCGTGAATAAGATCTTCAAGAAGTAGATCGATTGCAATATAGAGGTCTATGTAGATGACATGCTTGTCAAGAGCCAATCTTCTACAAATCATATTGCCGACTTGGAAGAGACCTTCAGCACCCTCCAGAAGTACAAGATGAATCTAAACCCATCAAATGTGCTTTTGGCATAACTTTGAGAAAGTTTCTAGGGTTTATGTTATCAAGACATGGCATTGAAGCAAATCTCAAGATGATTAAAGCCATCCAAGAAATAACTACACCAAAAATAACAAAGAAGGTTCAACACCTGACGGGGAAGGTTGCAGCCCTGAATCGTTTTGTCTCAAGATCGATTAAGCATTGCATGCCCTTCTTTTAAGCACTCAAATAGTCAAAGAACTTCTGTTGGACCTTTGAATGCCAACAAGCTTTTGAAGAGTTGAAGCACTATCTGAGCTCACCTCCTCTTCTTGCCAAACCTGAACCTGATGAATAATTATTTCTATATTTGATGATATCACCTGCGATAATTGGAGCTATCCTAATCAGAGAAGAGGAAAAAATCTAGAAGCCTATCTACTACATAAGTTGAGTTCTGAGAGATGTAGAAATAATGTATACAAAATTAGAAAAGCTAACCTATACTTTGTTGATTGCAGCCAGAAAGCTCTGACCTTATTTTTAGGGGCATATGATCATGCTTTTCACTAATCAACCCATTAAAGTAGTTCTTCATCAGCCCGATACCTTCGGTAGCAATTAGCGAAATGGGTCAATCAAAACTCACTTGAGTTCAACATCAATTTTAACCTCGGCCACCATTAAAGCTTTAGATACCAGGCCGAGTTGCATAGTAGAATGCACTATTCTAATTCTGGCTGAACTAAGCAGCAAAGTTGTGCTCTCAGTTTGCAAACCGAACTCCTTTTGAAGAAAGAATAGATCTTCCTAAAAAATTCTAGGCTTTATATGTTGATGGTGTAGATATATGTGCCCTAGAAGCCAGAATTGACTGACACTTTAATACACTTCTAGGGGCAAAATTATAATTTTGATTAATATCAATCAATGGAATTATTTCTATCACATATAGTGTATTTAGTGTCTGTTTGATAATCCTTTGAATTAATGATAAATGATAATTCATATTTTCAAGAGTTAAAATTTTAAGACAATGATACATCATTGTTAAACTCAATAAAATTTGCTCCGACCATAGGATCATCACGGAGGATGGGTGATTGATCCGGAAGATTGGTATTACAATCGCTTCTCTTAGTAGATGAGTCTTGAGTCTATTGGTGTGGAGACACCGGAGTGTGAGAGTACGGATACTCATTAGAGAATGTGGGCACTGAGAATGTGACCACCTCAGTAGTCATTGGAAGTCTACCTTCTCGTCGATGACTTGACTCGATGCTGCAGTAGTGTGTTGGTTTCTTTGACCTGAGGTGCATCGATAGTTCACTTTGAGAGGTGTTATTAGTTTGACTCACCGTTACTCGCGTTTCCTCGCCTACGGAATCTTGAGGTGTATGTTGGCTATAGCATGTTCATTGTAGGAACTGGATGGCATCAAGATGAAATCTATCTTACCTCGGTGTAGAGGAGCAAGCCCTATGATGATCATGAGAACAAGTCCTGAAGTCCATGGCCATGCAGAGTGAAAATTAATAGAAAGAGTTTCTATTTAGATTTTTACATCGGACTCGAATCAATGATTGCATCATATGACAGAAACTAGGTTTGCAGTTTACCTTAACCAAATCGATCGGGGCTCAAGATAGAAGGACTTAATCACATAGGTAGCTGCACCAAGAGGTTCGCATTCAGCTCTGATGGGTTGCCACCATATACTACTAGGTATGTCACTAGTGGATTTTGGAGCAATTAGAATGATTTTAGATGATCGATCATTCTAGCTGTTCGAATCAGAAGAGTTCTGATCCATCGAAAGGAGTTTCGATGATGTCGTGATAGAGATCATGATATATCCCATTACCATACAGAACTAACCTAACTGAGTCACACAATAAGGATTTGAATTTGGTGATCATCAATTGAACTGATCCAGTTTCAATTGATCTGATGAGATTCAATTAGTTTACGAAAATCGTGCTAACACCGATTGGAGCCTAACGTTCTTCTTTTGCTATCACAAATAAGTTATCCTACTAAGCCAAGGAGTTTGTTGCTTAATCAGAGGCTCATCATATGGTCTGACTGAGGTTGGCCAGTCAAAAAATGTTGTCTATTTTGTAAGACATTACCTTGCATTGTGTCACTGCCTTTTTTATCTCTTGATTTGGTCAAAAGTCTACCTTTGACTGTCAAATGTTGTACCATTGACACTATGATCTATCCACAGTCCACATCTATTGGAGAGTAGTGTGAGCCTGTTCGCTTTGCCAAAACCTGGCAAGGAGAGAGGCGACTGCCATCCTTTGGCGCTAGCCCAAGTTTGGAGGCGCCTAGGAGTTCCTGTTGGACAGGGACCTACCATCTCCTTTTGGATTCCAATTAGAGTTCTCTAAGAACCAACTTTGACTGGTCTTAGGCACCCTCTAAGGAGGAATCCAGGGGACTCTTAATTCCCACCAATCAGATTTAGATTTGATTTCATAAAGAGTTTTTGATTGTTTGGGAAGAAGAGAAGTTTGATTCACAAGAGCATTATTATAAATTACAGATCTCGCCAACCAGATAGTGATTGAAAGGAGTATGCACAATTCTCCATCCCCCAGGCTTTTCTCCTCTCCCCTCCACACCAAAGCAATCTCTCTGCCTCTCCTCTTCCTCATTCCAAAAGACTTTGGTCTTGGATTGAGTTGTGATCGCCAGATTAAGAAGACATTGAAAGTTAGAAAGGGTCTCACTGCTGCAATCGGACAACTTCTGCTGATCTTCAAAAGGAGTTTCTTGAAGATCCTCCAGATCAGATCCAGCATCTACTTTGAGACATGTAAGGAAAAAGAGAACATCCATCCAACTTTGAGTAGATATCGATAGAGCTAGTCTTGCGCTGCTAGATCACAGAACTTTCGCTGCATACAGTACATTCAATGGGTAGTAGATTACCCACT
Organism: Cocos nucifera; assembly: GCA_006176705.1. Lineage (NCBI taxonomy): Eukaryota > Viridiplantae > Streptophyta > Magnoliopsida > Arecales > Arecaceae > Cocos > Cocos nucifera. The sequence goes on from QRFJ01007138.1 coordinate 48,969, forward strand.
CAGGTAAATTAAAATTTGTTTAATTTATCCTAATTTTTTATTTTAATTTATAAATAATTAATAATTAGATTAAAAATATCTCAGATCCTGATATATACAAAGAAAAAGATTTTTGGAAATATTCTCTTGATCCTATCCGAGATCTGAACGAACCTGGTCGAGAAATCAGTGATTTTCTTCATTGTATCAGAGGCCAAGTTCAAAAGTATGTAGATCTTAATTTTAAATTTTTTTAATTTAAAAAATAAATTGATTTTGGATGTCGAATCCCATGAGATTGATCAGATCTGAATAAGAAAAAAATTTAAAATTATAATATTTGATCTAAGATTAGAAAATATGCTGACTATATCTTAAAATAGAATAGTTCTTACTGATAGATAAGTCTTGCATGGTTTGATTTAATCTATTAAATATCTTTTAGATCTATTTACTTTACTATTTTTGATTATATAGAATGGTTATAATAACATCTAAAAATATAGCAAATAAAAATTATTTTTTAGTTTTAAAAATATCTATTTAATATGAAGAATGCATGTCTGACTAGTTGTAGATCTACATAATTGTCTAAATTAGAATTATTTGAACTAGATCAATTTAAATCTAATTTTAAGATTGATTATGAGAATAATTTTAGAATCTAAAACATCATAATTCGATACATGGATGTATTCAAAATATACCATGATTAGATTAAAATTTATATGAGATATATGATATAATCTAAAACTTTTTGTAGTATTTGCATGTTTCCATTATAGGCATTCCCTTGGCCGTCCGGTCTAAAATGAAGAAAGGTTTAAAGGCCCTCTTCTTCCCTCCCGATGGGTGTTCTTAGAAGTGTAAGAGTCCGCTTGCAACGTTCGTCCTTAATCAGAAACGCCAATCCATACTTACTTTTGCAAACACCCTAGATCCTAATCTTAGGACTTTATGTGCTATTTTTATTATTCATCTACTTAATTAAAAATTAAGATTATGAATGTTAATTAGGTCTTAAAAATTTAGAACTTCCAATCTCTAAGCATATTCATAAACTGGGTCAGGCTGGTAGTCCAATTAGGTCAAGCAGTTTGATTATACCGTAATCAAGATGGTAGACGGGATCAACAATGCTAAATGGACCAGTCCTAATAGGATTAAGTTTGGGTCAGAATCGACGTCACAATCAAGCAAGATCAATTAGGCCTCAAGAGTTAGATCTGATTATAGGCTAACCAATTGTTTCTGGCTCAATAATTTGTTGTCTAAAAGTAAGATTTGGCACATAGAACTGATTGATTTTAATTTGGAAAGCTACTTCGACTTGAATGCATTTCTTGTATGCGTTAATGGCATATTCCTTCCACCGGTCTCACTTACCTGCCATATCTGTTGACATGTTCTGATCTAGTGGTCAATAAATCCGCAGCTAACCCATGCCACTAGGTTAGTCATAATTATTATGACTATGATAAAGCTAGTTATGAGACCTAAATCAATCTTCCTAAGAAAGATTAAGTCTGAGGTTTCCATCATTGTAGATGTGTAGGCCCTTTTCGGGTTGATTATTTCGGCTGGATAATAGTGGCTCAGTCTGCATCGGGAAGATGCAACCATGTCTTTAGGCATTGGATTCATAAGGCTGAGGAATGAGTTGGCTAATATTTTTCGAGATACGGTGAGAGACTCAAAAGGAAATCCAGTCTGCAGCAAATGGTGGTTTGACTTAAACTAAGGAGTGGAGTCAATATTCTGGATTACAGGTGAGATTCAATGGAATTTAGAGACCAAGTATTGGATTGCACCATGATTAGAGAATCATTGAACAAGAGTTGTGTTCACTATTGGTCTAACCCATCACCAATAACTGTTAGGTGAGAGTGAATGTTCAGTGTGTGAGAACGCACCCCCACTAGAATCTTAATCGGGAGATTTTGCATCTCTACAGAGGGAGTAGTGATCCGAAAAATAGTGGGAGCTTTAATTTTGTTTAAAAATAAAATTCCTAAACAATGGTCAAGTCATTAATTATAGTATCTAAACTAAAATCTTTGACTTTTCTCAGGAAAATGGTTTGCGTCCAACCCATTGGCACGTACCTGGCAACACACATAAGACTGACTTGGATCCAATTTACAAAGATTGAACTCAGGAAACTAACAAAAGATTTGGGTTTCCTAGAGAAGTTAACCCAATGCATTGGATCAGGACCCTCCCACCTTACCAGCCCATTCCATACCACATGAAACAGAAGAGCGTCTCTAAAAAATGGAAGATGGAGAAATAAGGCCAGATATTACATGTTGGGTCCCGATTTTGTGAAGCTCAGCACCAAGAGAAGATATCGGGACTGCTTGGCCAAATGTTGCTCACCTTACAGAGATGTTTGGTGAACAGAGTCGTGCAGCTAAGTATCAAGTTCACGAAATGACCTTTACGGCTTAGATGCAATGATGGTCCGTTCGGTTCCAACAGATCACTGTCTGATGATGATCAAAGACATGAAGAGCTGAGAAGCTCGTATAAAAATTAGATCTTGGATGCCGAATGATATTATTCTGCAATTCCTTACTGATGCATATGCAATTCATCATGAATTAACCATCATTAATACTTCAATTTCTTGCCGAATTAATGAAATATGCTAGCACCGCTTGAGCTCTTCTATGAAGATTCTAAGGCTCAATTCTGCATGGAATGGACTTCTTCCAAAAGAAGGCTTATTGAAAAAAAAAAAGTTGCAAAAAAGCAAAAGGTGAAAGGAACAAAGAAGAAGAAGGCATGGACCGAGAGAAAAATGCTGCTGTCAAAAACGAAAGTGTTCCTTTGCAACAGCACGGCCATTGGAAGCGAAACTGCCCTAACTACCTGGCCACCCCTGAAGAACAAGAAGGAAGGTCCTTCTGAAGGTATACATCGTTATTGAGTCTAACCTTAATGATTTTCTTTCTGCATCCAGTTGGGCTGCTTGACTCTAGTTCTAGTGACTTCATTGTCACTTCCATGTTAGGGTCTGAGATAGCAGGAAGGTTGAGTGATGGAGACATGATCTACGCATCGTAATGGAGCAAGAGTTTTGCTGCAGATAGCCGGGGACATTACCCTCTTCGATTTCCATCGGTTAGACTTAGTTTGAAAGACTGTATTATTAAAATTAACTCAGCTAGCAGGAATTTGATTTCCTTTTCTGCTTAGTACAAGAAGGCTATGTGATTACCTTCTTTAAGATCATATAACATTCTTTAATGAAAAGAAATAAAATACAATGATTTTTCTTATTAATGATCTTACAGCTACATATTAATGTACCTATTACTAACATCGAGAAAGACGTGCAGATTTTCCAAACGACCTAGGGATAGTCCAATGATAGATATCATTAGCACCTGAGATTAGGTCATAAGACAGAAGATAGGATCACAACAAAATTGGAGAAAAATGGCTATAAGGTCCTATTGACTTTCTGAGTCATATCCAACTGTGAAATCCTAGTCTTCAAGGCAAAAATGACTAAACTCGTAGTTTTGTTGGCAATGGGGAGGGCCATAGATCCTTTGCCCTAGTACTACCAATGTTTGCGGGTCCATTTGAATGTGCCGGCTAGAGACAATTGTTGTCTACTTTCATTAACCCTTTACTGATGATCGTCTAGTATGGAATATGTTATGCTTGAGACACAAGTTGAAGCATTTTGAAAAAGTTTCAAAAGCCATTCAGACATTGAAGTAAAAAACAAACTGAAAAATCCATAAGGTTCTTCGATCAGCGATCGAAGGAGGTGAATACCTTAGCCGGATTCCTAGAACTATCTTAAAGGAAAATAGTATTAAGGTCCCTCTCAGTGGACTCAACCAGAACACCTCAACTCAACGGATTTAGAACTGGAGAAATAGGAACGCTCTATGATATGTTTCGATCCATGATGAGCTTCCAGGACCTCCCTGATTTCCTTTGGGACACTCATTGTTACACTTCGATTTATCTACTGATATAGGGTTTGCCTCTCAAAATATTCCTACCGACACACAGTATATGAGAGTAATGGCACGATAAGAACGAAGCTTGAGTCATCGTCAGAATTTGGGTGTCCAGCCTTATTCAAAAGATAACAAGCGACAAGTAGAGTTTAGGTCCTTTAGATCCGATTCATAGATATCCTAAAGTGTCATAGGATACTATTCTATATTCCAGAAAGACCACAATATGATTGTGATCGACATTGCCATCTATTCTTGGAAAATAGTTTATCAAGGAATAAGCGGCATTGGAAAGCAGATTAAGCTTGATGAAAAAGTCCTCACAAGTGCAACGACTAAGGACCAAATTCGACCTAAATCAGGTTGAGCCAATAAAATACTACTCCCCACCTCGTAGATCGAAAAGAGTTTCCATCCCCCTGAAAATATATAGGTTATTATTCAAAAGACAGTAGAGGAAAATGTTCTCGTAGGTAATTGGTGCTCATGGTGATGACCCCAAAACCTACAAGAGCGATATCGATATCGACTCTGAGAAATGGTTAGAGGCAATGCAGTCAGAAATGACTCGATGCACTCAAACCAATATGGACCTTGGTAGATCAGCCACAAGAAGGGTTAGTAACCTATTGGTGAAATGAATCTCAAGAGAAGATCTGGTGCAGATGGGAATGGAGACATTCAAGGCTAGAACTAGGTGGCAAAAGGTTATAGTAACGAAGGCATTAACTATCAGGATACCTTTCCAGTAGCTATGTAATTCATCCGCCATTGCTTGCCGTTTGCAGCCTATTTTGATTAGTGAGAATATGGAAATGGACGAGTTGAAAATGGCCATTTTTAAATAGATTCTTTGAGAAAGATATTCTATATGGACAACCGCTTGGTTTTTCACATCTAGTTGGATACTGATTCACAAGGTTTGCAAAGATGCAAAGTCCATATAGGACTTAAGCAAGTATCTCGGAGTTGGAACCACTGATTTTCAATTGATGTTTGATCAAACTTTGGTTCATAAAAATGAAGAGGACACCATGTGTCTTTCAAAAAAGGGTCAGTGGGAGCAGCTATTTATCTTCCGTATTGTTACTGTTTGGATGACATCCTCCTTTATTGGGAATGATGTTCCATGATGGACAATAGTTAAATTATGGGTATGTCCAGAAATTCTCCATAGAAGACCTATAGGTTGAAGCATCCTTTATTCTAGGGATATTAAGGTCTATAGGGAGATCGATTAGGATTTGCCTTCATGGAATTTTCACAGAAGATGTACATAGATAGAATGTTAAATCTCTCTC
>QRFJ01007139.1:0-46721 GCA_006176705.1 Cocos nucifera
ATGCTGGGGATTTTTTGGGTTTTTTGGTGGGGGGGGAGACCTCGGCTCCTTAGCAAGGGCTATTAATATATATATTAAGTATAGAAGAATGGCATCTGATGGCATTACTCCAATTTCTGCCAAAATTCTTGTACCAGAATGCTTCCTTCGCAGCTCTGAGCACGCGATATATTCTGCTTCCATGGTGGAATCTGCTATCACCTTGTTTGCTTGGAACTCCTTCCAGCTGATAGCTACCACCATTGCACACAAAATAGACTCTCAGATGTCGACTTTCGATCATCTATATCGGACATGAATCAGATTCTGTGTATCCTAGACCAGGAGTTCCTTACCAAAAACCAGCATCATATCCTTTTAGTTCTTCTACAAGTACTAAGGATACATTCACAGAAGTCCAGTGTTCTTCACCTGGATTTGACTTGATATCTGCTTGTGACACTCACAAGCATGGGCTATATATGTCGTGTAAACATAGATGGCCATACATGAGGCTCCCTGTTGTAGAAGATAATGGGATTTGTCATGCATTCTATTTTTTAGAGTGTGCTGGGGCACATCTTTCATATCTGAAAGGGTATTAATCCCCTCTTAGAGTTTTCCATACTAAACCTCTTTAGTACTTTCTCTATGTACATCTTCTGTGAAGTCCTAGCATCCTATTCGGTCTATTCCTCTATAGACCTTAATTCCTAGAAATAAAGGATGCTTCACCTAGGTCATTTCATGGAGAATTCCTTGGACAACCAACTTGACTGAAGGTCAGCATGGAATTATCATTCCCAATAAGGAGGATGTCATCCACGTACAATAGAGGAAGACACAGTGCCTCCACTGACCCTTTTTGAAACACATTGGTTCCTTCTTCATTTTGATGAAACCAAACGTTTTGATCACATCATTGTAATGAGTGTTCAGCTTCCGAGATGCTTGCTTAATCATATATGACCTTTGCAGCTTGCAAACCTTGTTGGACAGTATCACTGGTGTGAAACCTAGCGGGCTGTTCCATATAGATATCTCTTTCAAGATATCCATTCAAGAACGCCATTTCACGTCCATTTTCCATATATTCGAATGAAATAGGCTGCAACAGCAAGCAATGTGTGATGGATTTTAGCATAGCTATGGAAAAGGTATCCTGCATAGTCATGCTTCGCGTTGACTATAACCTTTTGCCACCAATCTAGCCTTGAATGCCTCACATTCCATCTCACCAATCTTCTCTTGAAGATCCATTTACATCTAATAGGTACTATACCTTTTGGTGGATACTAAAGGTCCAAACTTGTTTGGGGAGTGTTTTGAGCAATTTCTGACTGCATTGCCTCTAGCCATTTCTCGGAGTGATATCTGATATCGGCTCGTGTAGGTTTGGGATCATCTCCATGACACACTACCTAGAGGAATCATTTCCTCTACATCCTATAAAAATACCTAAGTATCTTTCAGGAGACGAAAAACTCTTTCCGATCTACGAGGTGGAGGAGGGTAGTGTTTCTTATTGGCTCAACCTGATTTGGTTCACTTGGTCTTAGTATCGTCTGCTTGTTGAGACTTTCTCATCAAGCTTGATCTATTTTCCAATGCGCTACCTTGAATAAACTATTTTTCAAGAAAGATGGCATGTCGATCACAATCACATTGTGTCTTCTGAATGTAAAAATAGTATCCTAATGATCTTTTAGGATATCCTATGAATCAAGCTCTAAAGGACCTTAAACTCTAACTTTCACGCTTGTGTCTTTTGACATGGAGCCGACACCCCAAATTCTAGATGACTTCAGACTTGTTTCTTACCGGCCATATCTCTACGGTGTCGGAGGAAGGTTTTAGAGGGAACCCTATTTCATGTAAATAGATTTGAAGTTCTAGATGATATCCCCAAAAGAAATCAGGCGAGGCTGTTGAAGTATCATGGACTCAAACATATCTAATAGAGTCCGATTTCTCCCGTTCTGAAATTCCCATTGAGTATTGAAGGGTGTTCCTCGTTGGAGTCCATTGACGAGACTATGCATTTCCTTGAGATAGTCTAGGAATTCCTGCTAAGGTATCACCTCACTTAGATGCTGATCGAAGAACTCTCATGGTTTTTCTGTTTGTTTTTCTACTTCATGTCTGAATTTTTAAAACTTTTTCAAAGGCTTCAGACTTGTGTTCTCATAAATACAATACCACTACCTAGATAGATCTCAATAAACGGTAATGGAAGTAGATAATAATTGGCCTCTAGCCGGCACATCAAATAGGCCGCACTGACACTTGTATTACTAGGAGCAAGAGATCGTTGGCCCTGTCTCATGTTCACAAAAGGAGTTTTTAGTCATTTTGCCTTGAAGAACAGGATTCTACAAGTTGGATATGATCGGAAGTCAATGCGACTCAAAGTCCCATTTTTCTCCAATTGTTATCCATATCATTCTGCTTATGACTTAATCTCAAAGTGCCATAGATATCTGTCGTTTGGACTATCCCTATGGGTCGTTTGGCATTCATGTTTTGCTCGATATGTTAGAACCGGTACATCAATATGTAGCTGATTAAGGCACAATTTAATAAGGAAACCATTTGCAATTTTATTTCTTTCATAAAGAATTTTACAATGTCCTTAAAGAAGGTGATCACATAACCTTCTTATGCTAACATGAAACAGAAATCATATTCCTGGCTTGACTTGCAGGCACAAAATAAATCATTACAAAACTAGTCTAAACAAGATGATAATCGAAGAGGATATGTTTTCCCATGGCTATCTCAGCAAGTCTCTTGCCCATTCCAATGCAGTAGGATCATTGTCTCCATCCCTCACCTCCTGCTATCCTCAAACCTCATAGAAGTGCCAGACGATGCACTAGACAAGTCAAGCACTCGCACTGGATGCAGAAGAAATTCGATAAGGTTAGGACTCATAACAAGGCATATCTCCAGAATGTATCTTCCTTCTTGTCTTCAGGTGTGGCCATGTAAGTAGGCAGTTTCCCGCTTCCAATGGCCGTCGCTGTTGCAATGAAACACTTCTTTACATAGGCACTTTTTTCGATTCTGCTCTTCTTCGTTGATCCTTCCACCTTTTGCTTTTTCAGAGATCTTTTTCTTTTCCAGTAAGACTTTCTTTTTGGAAAGAAAGCCCGTTCCATAGCAAGAACGTGAGTCTTTAGAAACCTTTCATAGAAAGGTCGATACAGCGGTGATTTCTAACTCTAAGCATGAGTAGACCAGCATATTTCATGTGTATACTTCAGGGACCAATTGTGGATATCCTTAATGAATTGTTTTTATATTTGACTCAATTTTGTTGATAGAAAATTTCATTTGTTATAAAGAAATATATTTGTCTACATGAATTCGCTAAATCCAAAATCTAAAGGAAATTGTCAGATATTGTATGATCATATCTTGTCGCCACAGGATACCAACATGTGCCAAATAAGCGTTTGTCATGCCCACTAGCATCGGTCAGTCTCTTTATCCCCTATATGCTCAGCTTTGATGCAAATTATGAGTTCAAATGCAATGTCGCTATCTATTGGACAGTCTGACTGATCTTAACGCGCAACACCATTCCAGTGTCTATTAGCGCCAATTATCAAAAAGTCATTTTCTTGACGTGATTGTAAGATTCTAGAGTATATATGTTTAATCTGAGCGTCGGGACTACATAACTGAGAATATTTTCTCAAATTAAAATATCTTCTCTAAGGTGAGTATGCTCCCAATAAACATAATTGTGTAGATTTAGTCCGAGTCGAGTCGCCAGATGTCATTCTTTATAGTAGGCGCTTGATTAGGTTTCTATTGAAAATCAGAGCTGTTTCAACTCCTAAACACTATAGTAAAACTCATTTCGTGCTCTTAGTATTAGATTTTAAATCTTCGTCAATAGTACGTTTTTCTTAAGTGGGATGATCTCTCTTTCATCCCTGTATTCCAAACTAGTTTATGAGTTTAATTGGAATCATACTAGGTATTGAGCTAGTGAGAGCGATTGTGCCGTCTCTGAAAATAGCATGAGGCCAATTTGAGTCTTGTCTAGAAAACCCAAAATAAACTAATTTATCATTGTAGTATATATACACATTAGTGAGCCATTCTTTGATTATAAAAAAAATTTTGATCACCGTCAGTACCCCTTACGCATCTGATCCCGCTCGCAATGTCCAATGGATACTTTAGACCTAATGGAGATTTGAACGGTTAAAGGAACATGATTTTGCATTTATGGTAGAGAGTTTTCAAGAAGCATTCAAATTTGACTAGTAGAATATTTATGTTGTGTAGGATTGTACTAATAGTTATGTATTAGGGATCTCCTCTCATTTTATTATATAAAAAATCATAATTAATGCATTCACTTAGGGCTTATATATCTTCTCGAATTGCCGTTACGTACTCGACTGGCACACTCTTATAGTGTAGTAGATCGCGAAAAATCCTTCTCACAACTGTGGGTTAGATTAGAATGATTTTCTAGTGGAGGTCGCGTTAGCGCGGGTGTTCAGACTTTCAACAACAAAACTTTACAATCCATACCCCTCTATACCTGACAAGTTTATAGTGGATAGATAAGGATTAAGCTCAACGATATAGCTGTGAAACAACTCTTGTTCTACATTAGAATTCATCATATATTCATGGAGTGCTCGCAATGCATCGAATTATGGTTGTGTTTCATACTAATGTGCCATGAGAATTTCTCACTAGTAATTTCGCAAATATTTGATGCGCACCTACCTATGTTAGTATGAGAAGTCTAGTCGCACTCAAAGTTTCATTATCTGTGCATTAACTCGCAAGAACCGCAAGCATTGGGCTTGAGTTCTCTGGTCATACTACTTTAGGTCATGAATCTCTCCACTTATCACTTGAAAATAACTTGTAGTCACGGAACTCTATTCTCCACTCCTTAAGAGTATGTCCAAAAATTGCCTCATATATGATCAGTAGGTTAGCAATCAGTTTTGGGTGGGGTTCTTAACTGGAACGACCACTAATATCCTAGACGCGAGAAACGCACTGTTTAATCTATAACCCCTCAGAGAGAAGGCCCCAACACATACTACAATGGCGTTGGGACGACCTCTTCAACCATCGCGCTATAAACTCTTATTTCTTATGTGAGATAATTGAGTTTGCAGGTCTCATACTTTAAAACTAGCCTACATGCTCTTTTATTATACGGTCTAGACTGCACTCTACCACCTTGCGCTATGGCAGAGTAGGTTAGCTCGGATTACTTTGACTCACCTCACTGGGATCGCATTCTGACGTGTGATAGTGAATAGTTTTATTGGCATCATATTGTGATAAGTAGATATGAGATCACGGCGTTGTGGAAGGGAACATATTATGCCTCCTTAGAACGTGCAGTCATCAGAGAAATCGCCAATTTCGGTTCAGCACGTAAGGCGTGTGCATAAATATAAATCAAAGCTCAGTGATTGGTCTCGTACTATTGTGACGCAAAATCTGCTTACCCCTATTAGACAACCCACAAGATCCGTATTATTGTAGATTGAGTATACGCGAATTTGGTTTACGCCTCTTAAGCAACATGTGCACACGTGTTGGTTGAGCATCATGAACACCTCATGAGGTGGGGGCGTAATTAAGGTCTTGCTTGATGCGTAGACTCTCGAATGGCATTGACCCACGAACTTAACCTATGCCTGATTATGGACTGGTCTCATTTAAAAGCCATTCGTGATACTCCACATTCTTAACCTAAACCCTTGATTTCACGAATAATTTTGAATCTAATCCCGTCTTAGACCCTTAAAATATGAAGTCTAACTCACTTTTAGGTCCCTAAAAACAAAATAGCCACAGAAACTCAGCTCTAAGTTAATTTATTGATAATATAGATCTTTGAGATGAACTATAAGTTTCGTCCAAAGTTTTGATTAGGCATATGCGCTTTAACTTATTATTCTCACAAACATAAGTTACTTATATCTATCTTAAATTAAAGTAGGTATTCGACTAATGATTAACTAAGAAAAAGTATGGCAACAAAAAAATATCTAAAGGATTCAGTATTACTATAGCTAATTAGTTTATGTGCAGATAAATGTGTGAAGTTTCTTTGAGTATTTCTTATCTAGAGATGTATTTACTGAAACACGACTAGCCACCTCACTACCAATTCTTAGATGAACACTTCCACATCAGAAAATGGTGAAGTAAAGAGTGACTCCGCTATGTCTAAAACCCTTTATTCAGTTTTATATAGAGATCGCGCGTAAAGGCACAAAGAGGAACAGCCTTAATAATTACAAGGTATAGCATATTAACTCAATTAAACTACAAAACTATATCAGATCTCTAAATTTATGCATATACTTACTTCAGAACATAACATAATAATATAAACGTGTTGATCTAGTGTCATGGGCATTATATATTGAGTTGCTAATCACATCCAACCTATCTCTCTAATAGTATCAAGATATTACCATTATGCGATCTATAATATTGCTTCGCTTGAGTTAAATACTTGTATTCATCATAATAGACTTCTGACAAAACAATAAGATAGTTTATACTTCGCATTCCTATTCCAAAGGTGATAATTCTAAGTGCTAGATCTCTCACACATTTAGGTGTACGTTCAATGCATCATTCTTCCGACAAACTTCAGCTCCTCCAGACATGCATGCAATCAGTGTCTCATATGATATTTAAAAATTGAAATAATTTTTAGTTTATGCCTACTCTTTTATGATTCGTGGTAGTCTCTATAACACTTCTAGTAAATTGTGAGATGCAGTTACAATAGTAAAGTCGAAAATCACGAAATAAACATTCAATTTAATTCAAGATTAAACTTTAATTATACAATAGTGCATTAGTTACTATTTCTAATAGAACTATTCGTATTTCTTAGTAAACTTACTCTAATAGAAACAATTATCTATCCTATCTTAGAATCCAAAAAATCATTTAATTATTAATTTTTTTTTAAGATTTCTAGATACTGGGAATTTGAATATCTCATAGTGACATCTAAAGAATAATGCATTTACTTTGTGTACATAATTAATATATTTTTAGGTGAGACAGATTCCTTAGATCTGTCATATCACAGATTCTAACGAACCTCTGGGATTTCGATCTTTATACCCGTTTGACAACGGAGAAAATCCTGCATTTACCGTGGTCCATGTCTGCTTTCTAAAATTCTATGGATACATATCATAACACTGGCGCAGACTACTATTTCAAAAAAACCTAATATTTACTACTCTGATTCTATAGTGCAAGATTCTTACTTTCATATACTGCCTTCTTTTAGATATGTTTGATGTCTGGAGTAGTTAATTATATATCCATAAATTAGATTAAAATAAAAGATTAATTTTAATTTAATAAGTCAAAAAGATATTATAAATTTACACTGATATCTGGGTTAAGAATCCAGATTAACCTCTATTGAATTACTTCCCTATTAGTATTATCATAGTTCATGCGGAAAGGATTCTGGATACTTTGAAGACCTATGATCACAATTAGCAGGACTGGCCAAAATACTTACACCTAGTATCCACAGTCAGGGTTAGAGAATGATGAGAGTCCCTCGATTCGGCGCGTGTACACAACCAATCCAATAAATTAGGATACATGAGTAGATCGATCTGGTAGACTCTCCTTGCAAAGTCCACTACTCTATTGACCGTTCATCGTGCAGCAAGATCGTGACTCTTTTTGTTCTCGCACGCCGCGACGTACCTTTCCTAATATTCGCACTACGACCACATATCTTATTGATCTAGAAAATATTTCTGCCCCACACTAACACTCATACAGTCACCCCACTCCTTTTTGGACGTGGACGTGACATACAGAGGCGAAGCAGGAAACAATTATGAGGTTATCGTTGTCATAAGTGTGATGAGTGGTGGATGATTGAGTATAGACCCTATGGGCGGAGCATAGAAGGTCGATTTCATCTTCAATTAGAAAATGTATGTCAATTCAGCGTGTCTTTGGTATATTGTGTGGTTGAGTTTAGGATTGTTGTTGGCAAGCCAAGCTCACCGGTTCTTTAGATTTTTTACTCAGAAAATAATCACAAGTTCGAGGAGTCCTCACACTCTCCTATCTTCCTTCCTATCCCACCAACACCAGTCCCCCTCCATATGTTTCAAACATCAACCCCATTGGTAGAAAGGTATCCATTTTCCTAATCCCTCATAACTTGCTGTGAGATTACTAGGTTTGGTATAATATTCGAGGTCCCACACTGGATATCCATCTCGCTCTCGAGCGAGGATAGACGCTAAAAGACACAGAGGGTCGAAGGATGCGTGTCGTATATGAGCAAGAGCATACGTTGGAGAATTAGGAGTTCAACCAAAAGTGGATGATGGTGACAGTTTCCTGTGTAGGAATCTTCTCGAAACAAGAGTTCACTCCAATATGGCAGCCTCTACAACTTTTGGACGTTCGAGTAACGCCCTCTTAAAGTTGGATGTTTTCGTAACGCTTGACACACTTTCCTTACCATTTGTCACATATGTTAGATCTTCGGCCATGTTAAATTCAGGTTGTGGAACCCCAAAGACACCCACCTGCTCCTCAATAATTTAAGGGGTTCGTGCATGACTAATGTTAGTGGCCTAATCAAAAAAGTTACATTAAAGATCGTACATATTAGTATTGTACAATTATGTATTTATGCAACTAGGGTGCTATACACTGAGTTAAGATTCTTTTCGAGAACCAAATACAAAGTGCGTACAAAGAACACAATGAAATCGGCATGCTAGATCCTTAAGAAATGGCAATAAGGTATATGTTATAGCAAATAAGACAACCTTTTTCTGACTTGGACAAACCTTTGTCAGACTCACATTGTTAATGCTCTACTGTTTGATGAAGCTCACTAAGAACTTATCGTGGTGTGGCTCAGCGAAACATTCACAAACATATTAACTGTATGAATGCAAAATAAGCAAAATCGTCTATAGGCTAATCAACTGCGTAGCTTAAGATTACGCCCTCAATCTGCATATTCCACCTTTGAAAACCGTTAATTGAATCTACATTTAGTCGCATCAATTCTAGAAACTTAATCAGTTCAATTGATAGTTGCTATACATCCTCAAGATTTTCCTAAAAAAATATTTAAGGCATGGTCCTAATATTTGATAGTTGAGCGCTACCTAGGTTAAGCGCAAGTAGTGTCAAGTGTTCCCTTAGTACTACATGGTGAAAAATCTTCGATGAATGATCTTAATGTATCTCCTTAAATCATCGAACAATTATCTCATAGGTCGCGGCTATTTAGACATACCTTCCTCAGTGTGTCATCAGGAACTCTTCTGCCATTTGACGAGAACTCAGCTCACTGACATGAATCGAATCATTAAGTTCCTCCAGAACATTCAGTATCGATAAACTTCTTTGTGCGGTCACGCGCCCAAAAATCACCAGTGACAGCCTATGCACGTTATAGTGGTGGCATAAGAGCTAGGATTCATCGATGTTCATTACTGTGACAGTTAAGTGGACGCTCCGTTAAGTCATGGCTCTTGGTAGCGTCCGCCTACGTCCTATGATTGGGATCACGCTTTTTGCTATTCATTAATCTTGGTAGTCTCCCGACTTTCAGCAAGATTTTAGTGCTCTCAAAGGGTAGACTCCGTCTTTAAACCCCTAGTCTACTCGATTCGCAGTTAAGTGATCTGCATGTAATCACCTTACGCGCTGAAGTATCGTCGAGTAGCTCCACTAGTGTCTTGAGTGTAAAGGATCTCCTTTAAAGTAAGGATTAACTGCAGTGTGTCTACTTTTCAAGTTTCCCATTCTGGGTACCTTCCCTGGCCTATGTGATTTGTCCCTGATACGTTAGATTCTCCCATCAGATTTTATCAGAACTTCACTTGATTCACATAGGGGGCAGTACTCTCCAAGGACAAGTGCTTAAGGACCTCCAGCCGAGGTAGAGTACCCATGATCTGAACTGTCACATGTATCTCTTGAGTCTGACATTACCAGGTTATCCTCCAAATCCAGATAGGAAACTAATTTTTGAAGATCTTTCCAATTTTAGCGACAGTTCAGCGAGATTGACTAATATTGGCATGAGGAGCAGATCGCAGTTTGAAATCGCTGATCAGTGTTACAATTTAAGACTATAAGATAAACTCCTCGCGCCTGCGCCACTCCGTGCCAGAGAGATGACCCCGCAGGAATTACCATGAGCCCTTCTAGCCGATCTAGAAGAACCCATAGAGACAAACAATCCATTACATGTCTATGTGTTTACTATATCAGAATGCTCAGAGATACAGTGTATCGCAATTCGTGGCGCATAGACTCTTGATGAGTACCCGTGCGTTACAGGAGAGATGGCTAGATCGAATCATTCAGTTGGCGCCCCAATGTTCTCGCACTTAATGTTAGTGACCCTCTAACTCTCGCTCTCGATTAGTTCATTCCTAGCGACGTTAGATACTACTACAGAATGGTACTCAAATCTTTACCATAAATGTCCCGCAATGCGATATTGACCTCACTACTCGTAATCCATATCGATCGGACGTCAGGGATTCAGATGTCACTTACACATATATCAACACATCCTCATGATGATCCTATTTGGTAACAGGTGAAGCCATTCACTTATATGAGTTAACATTACATTCGATCTCTAAATTCATGTCATGCTAAATTTTAATGTCAAATACTCCCCTTTGAAGAAATCTATGACTCTAATCATTAAATACCACTTTATACCTGTGGCTCAGAAGGGATTGTATTTTTAACATACACTAATTGGAAATACTAACACATTATATGTGAATAAGAATAATCAGACATTCCCCTGAATTATATTATGCTTTGTAGGTCAGTACAAAATCCAATTCTATTGCCCTTCTTAGAAGCAATGCTATGTGGCTACCAGAACTCTAGTCGATCAAGCCATTCTGGGGCTTCACTTATGTGGACTGAGTATTAGTCCCTCAACAATATGGGATGCAAATGAATCCATGAGATACTCCAACTTTATCAAGGAAATTGTAGCATTAAGTACTCTCATAGTGAAAGAATTTCAGCACATGGCAAAATCCAAATTGTTACAGGTGAGTCTTAGGCACTATTTTTGTTGATAGACATTGGTTGACCCATCCGAAGGGGTAAAATCGTACTAACGGCCGCATTTGGGGGTTCAGAGTCTGGACAGATCAGAGATAGAGCAAGTATTCACATGATACGGACCAAATGATTCTGGAGAATCGAAGCCACATTTAAAATCCTTCAGATACACATGTGAGGAATTTTAACATAAGGCGTCCCATAGCAGTGTCTAAGTCTGTATGGTTATGTAGCTATAGATATAGACTATTGATTAATGCATAGTTTCTATTATTCTCCACCTTTGCTAGGCTCACATCGCTCATTTATGGTTCTACTCAACACATCATCTCCGGGTATGGAGATGTGCTTTAGCTCCATAAGGTGATTCCTAAACTCCTCGGCACTAAATGAATCCCCTATGATTTAAGTGAGGCTGAATCATCGAAAAACAGAATCAGCTTTATATTTCATGACATGGGATGAGCATTGGACAAGAAGGAAGGTGATAATTGTCAATTCGTTATACAAATAACCTACAAAATGTGATATTTCAATCATTCTTCAGATCGATGTAATAACATTAATTGATATGACGACAAGCTGTCGAAGATGTCCTTAATTATAATTGAGACTAACAGAGTAGGACAATCCCTCTCGTAAGCCTTTGGTGGAACCAAATTCATCGATTTTAGATTCGCATTATAAAACGAGAAACATTCGCTATTGGCTTACGCTCTAAGAAACAACCAGAGGATAGGTACGCCCTCATTATAGAACAAAGTGGGGCTAATCGCGTGAATATAGTTATATTTGTAATCGTACAAAACTATGATACTCTCAGATAAAATGTGGATTGATATACTCTTTCTTAAATTTTTCAAGTTGGTTAATATGATAATGTTTCCCTAGCATATAATTTAAATGTAAATTAAAAGATACTAGTGAATCTGTGCATCATAGTTCTTATGAAAGACTCCCATTACGGGTTTCGAAGTGGTATTTAACCTGAATGCATATCTCTTAGGAGGTGATTTGAAAGAGATACTTAATAGAAAATTTAGATCCCTTAAAAGATTGTTATCTCGGATATAGTCTCTCCCAACTGTTCGAACTATATATAATCAATTCAGAAACTATGCTGATAGTTAGATATTCTCTTCAGACATATAGAACAAATTCTAGATAGACAATGTGTTAGTCATCTATTCCAATTGGCCAATGAAAATGTTGTCATTTTTCAGAAGACGAGATCCTTAGTGCATCGATGACAAGAACTTAAGAGCATGCCTAATCGGTGATCAGGCCAGTTAGGAGGCTTATATTGGCCTATTATAGTGCAATAAACTCTATATGGCGCTTATACGAGTTAGGTTCTCTCATCATTCATACACTCGTTACGCTACCAATGATCATCTCACACGACCTAAGATATGAGCTCTACTCCTCACAGTACGCATAGGTATGTGAGTAGGAGTGTACCATACGCGTTAAAGTAGCAAGGTGAATGCATTCTACCTGTCGTGCTGAGGTTGTTTTTGTTTAATTTATGCATCCTAGAAAGTAATTTTTTATCAGCAAATGAATAGCTACAATGAGCGTTCAGGCCAGTGGGCTCTGTATATCATGTTGAATTGTGACTTAAATAAGCATGATACTAAAGGACGTTGCGACACCAAACTTTTCCGCAAGTATGATATAGTGGCTGATAGTTCTAATCTTCTGCGATGGCTCTAGTGAGATAAGGAGTGTGTTGGATATATAAATATTTTATTCTCCTTAGTGGATTGCGCAGGCCATCTGCTGGCAACAGGACGCTCGTCCTCATAGCTATTTTGGACAACAACTATCAGATCTTGACCTATTTAGTTCTGTTCGAGTTTAAGGATGACTATTGATTCACATACATTCTAGCATGAATCCTCGCCCAAAAGAAACTAAAATCGGCATGAGTTGGTGTGTTGGCCTTATTAGGGAAAAACAATTCTTATTACCGATTCCTAGCGGTGGGCGCTCACCACAAGTAAATATATATAGCTTCGACAACAATCCTCCTCCTTTCGATGCTGATCCATAAGTATTGATCTCTAAATGTACGTATAGAGACTTGAAGTCATTGCTCAAGCGGAATAGGAACAAAAGACACCAGCAGACGAAGCATATTCTACGCTGCTACCATCTTGTCTGAGAGATTATGGATTGAGGATATGTTGAACTTCAGAGATTAATGAAAAAGGAATAAACCTAGCCGACCCATTCACTAAAGCTATTATGATGGAGTTCGATGACTTTAAGTCAAAGATAGGTATTAGATACTACATCGATTGATTTTAGTCCAAGTGGGAGATTGTTAGGAATATGTCCTAAAGTCAATCATCATTCTACTGACGGTTGGGCCATATATTTATAATTATATATGAATTATAAATTAATAAAAGTATTTTTGGATATTTTCGAATTTTTCAATTATAAATTTTTTTGATGTCTTCTAATGAACTCTGGTGTTGTGATGAAGTCCTTAGGACTATCTAGATTTGGCAAAGAAGGATTTGTTATTTAGTCCGTAAATAGTTCACGATCGAATAATACATTGTTACTTACGAAGACAATGTTTATCACGTATAGATCGTTGTGTGCCATATAGGTTGGTTATCCTGATAACCAAGGAGTGTTGAGACACTAATATGGCATGCAAGTGAGATATATGAGTACATCTATGCTAAACATGACCAACTCTGGGGCTTTTCTCTTGTCAAGATTAGCTTCGATGGAATATGGATACAAATGTCTCTCCGATCTGAGATCACCATGGTGACTTTCAAGCAACTCACTGTATTTTGGTGCTGGACTATCTAAATTTCTAATTCAGTGATGGAAGATTTTTGGGCACAGTCAAGTACCTATGGAGTCGGTGCATGTATAAAGATGAGATTGACCACTCCTGATTTCAGGAGCTGTATTCAATTGTATTTCAATTTAGTAAAATCTTGGCCAGGATAGTTTTAGTGAGGAGTCATGGGACTAATTGCTTTGAGAGATGACATGGATGTATTTTCTAGGGTTGACATCTATCCCTGAGTCATCTATTACATAGAGGTCATAGGGATGAATTATACGATAACCATATTCATGTAGGTTCTAAATGTTGCGATTGCAATTATTCGATCTATCCGAACGTCGGGTACCATTGCTAGATGGTCACTTTGATTAATAAAAAAATTGATTTCTATGCTATCGGCTTAGGTTCGGACCTGCGGGGTCACACACATTAGGAGTTTCTACCTAATCTAATTGCTGATCAAGAGTCCCATTAGTCTGGACTCCATGATCAATAGTCCTACTGGATTGGGACTCTATGACCAAGAGTGCTACTAGACTGGGACTCTGAGTCCTACTTGTCTTGGACTCTCTGATCATGAGTCTTGATAATCTTGGACTCTATGGTCAAGAGTCCCACTGGACTGAGACTCTATGACCAAGAGTCCTAATAGACTAGGACTCTGAGTCCTACTTGTTTGAGACTCTCTGATCATGAGTCCTGATAATCTAGGACACTATCATCAAGAGTTCCACTGGACTGGGACTCCATGACTAAGAGTCCTACTGAACTGAAACTCTGAATCCTACTCATCTAGAACTCTCTGACCAAGAGTTCTACTAGTCTGGGACTATGATCATGAGTTTGACTCATTTGGGACACTGGGTTCAAAAGTCCCACTGATTTAGGACTATTCAAGAGTTTCATGTTGATAGGACTCTATTGCTCAGTAGCCTATTCAATTTGGACTCAAATATTTTTAGAGAATTAATTAGCAATTTGATTGCTAATTAGCTTAATTTGATTGAGTGATGAGGATTTGATCAAGTTCGATTGAATTTGATTCGATTGGATTTGATCCAATCAGATCATGAGATAACCTAATCACTATGAGAGTTTTGACCCTGATTTGATCAGGACCTAGATCTAATTAATTTCTAATTTGATTAGAATTTTATTGGATTAGGTCAAGCCTAATTTGGTTGGGTTTAACCTGAATTAATTGGATCTAAATTAATTAGTTTGGTTGAAATCAATTAGGACCAAGTCAAATGATATTTGAATTCAAATTCTCCAATGCACCCACCATTTTTGACTTTCCCACTCTGCTTCCCACACCCTCCCTTTTCTTTGTCGAACATTTTTGGAGAAATAAAAATGTACACAAGCAGAAGGAAGTCCTTCTATGTGTTAAACATATCGGAGGGGGCGTTGGATAAGGATAAGAGGCTCATTTGATTTTTGAAATCAAGTGAGTGGTTAAAACCTCTCAACCACTCAACCCTTATCATTTTTTATGTGATTTTCGCATGTTATTCACATCAATAAATTATGAGAATTATTTTGTGTGTAGTAGGAGGGGTTAGAATTAGGTGGTAAAAATTTTAGATGTTTGGGCATTAGTTTTGGGCAAAAAAAATCTTTGAGTGAAGGTGAATAGGACTCTGTAGCACTTTATTTTTCCCTCATGCCTCTCTTCTCTTATGATTTTTATCTCTAAGGATATCCTATTTTTAGATATGATCTAAATAGAGATTATAGATCTAAATGTTATCTTTGCATAAAAATTTATTTCATGGAAAAACTCCACACAAAGAAGGCGTGATAGAATTTCTAGTGTGTTAGGGTTTTTGGGCCGAGTGAAATCCTAAATTTAGGAATCTAGGTTCGGATGGAGAGATCGAGTGCTGTGAGCATCGGATCGCCACCAAATTCGAAACATATCTTTATCATCCTCTAGTATTTATATTTTGATTTTTTAGATTATCTAAAAAATTAAAAAGTATATGATTAATTGGATCGATCATGATCAACCATCGAAGGCCCCGACAAGGAGCTAGCACTCCAGTGGGGCTGATCGGGATCAGGAGCTCTATGTGGACCAACCGTAGAGGCCAGACATATGTGCAGCTATGACAAGATACTAGAGCATTATACGGTGGACTTAGATTATGGTGATCAACTATCCACAAAAAGGTATTATGTTCTGAATAGCTAGATTTAGTAAATAGTTTATTACATAGTTTTATTTTTTAGATCTATTAATGTATGCATGCATATTATATTTAGATCCTAATGTGTAGAGTTAAATAATCTGATATGATCAATAGATAATTAATTAGATTAATTATTTTCTTCTATATCATTGCTATTTTTGAAATATTTTTTGAAAGTAGCATAGCAAATCCTGCACTATTTTCTTCAGTTATCATATAACTATTTTATTTTAGGGACCTAATAATTTTAGAGAATTTATTTGTAGAAATGAGTAGGTTAGATTATCCAGGTTGTCATGATCACCCCACTGGCTTCACCAAGTCAGCTTAAGGGAAACCACTAATAGGCTGGTCTAAGAGCATCTAAATCAGTCACACTGATTTACCTAGGTGACATGGATCAGCTCGAATAGTCAAGTGATTCAATCAAAATATAATCTCACCAGAAGGCCAGGTAAGTTCGATCGATGGGAGGGTCTGCCAAAGCTTGCCTTAGACACCATCAGAAATAGTCAGGTAAGCAGGTTGCCTATTAAAAACCATCGGTCTGATTTATCTTAGACACCAACTGGTTCAATTAGTTTCAATTAGATCAACCTAACAGTTCATGTTAGACTAGGTATCCAAGAATCAAGTCCATCTTGGGTCTTGTTAAAGATATGAACTTGATCAACTACAACTATGGCAATTGATCTAGAGAATCCTTGACCTAATCTATGATAATAATTGATTAGATTTAGTAAATTTTCTAATTAAGTTTATTTTTTAATCTAACCCTAGGTCTAACCCAATTAATGAACCTAATTCCCACTAACCCATTTAACCCAATATATTATGATTTATATCTTAGGATCTTCAATTCACAATCCTAGATCCTAATCAATCAACTTCTTAATTCTTAATTAAATTTTGGGCTGAGGGTTGGGGATCAATTTTTCAAAAATAATTTTTATATTTGTAAAATATTTTTACGACATGGTTCTATCAACCAAGTTGCATATTTGATTCATAATCAATATGTAGGTAAAATAAACATAAAACTACTTTAGATCTAATCTAAACAGGTTTATGTAATTGAAACAGTTTCAAAAATAATCAATCATAAATCTCCCTAGATCAAATCTAACATATTTATGATAATTAAAATTAGATTAAAATATTTTTAATTAGATCATTAAATCTCTTAGATCTAATCTAAAATTTTATGATCAATATTTTGGATCAGCACGTACTAGGATAATCTATTCACTGTAAGGGGTAAACCTTACAGCAGGACAACCTTATGGCAGTTTGTGCAATCTAAAATATTTTATTTTTAGATCTAAAATTATTTTAAATTTATTAAATTATAAATAAAATTAGATCAAATCTAATAAATTTATGATTAGAGTTAGATCATCACGAACTAGGACAACCTTTTCACTTTAAGGGATAAACCTTATAGCAGGACAACCTTATGGCAGTTCAAAAGATCTAAATTTTTTTTTTTTAATTTTAGATTTAATAATTAGATTATAAATTAGATCTAATCTAAGAAATAATCTAAACATGTATAAAAAATATGTAACAAGAACCTAGGCTCTGATACCAATGGAAGAAACCAGATCTAGGATTTCATGGGTAGATCTTAAAACATTTTCAAGATCATGCAGCGAAAGACTTAAATAAATAAATTATTTATTTAAATAAATATGTAAACACCTAGATCTTAGATCTTTTATATGATCAAGGCATGATATTAAATCAAAAATTAAAATCAAATAAGAAAGCAAAGGTTGATCAAATCAACCTAGATCTACACTACATCAAATGCAGTTATAAAGTTAATATATCAGATCTATTACCTGAGCAAGTTAGATGTTCTAACTTACTGATCTAGGATTGAAGATGAAGTCATGAGCTGAACAAGCATCCAGCCACTATGAATCATCCACACGAGCCCACGAACACGATCAAAGATTCTGATGCAGAAAATCAGCACAGTATGCTAGCACTGCACTGATTTCTCTTCGATGGTTGATCTATTGCTTCCATCATCAAAACATGGACACTCCAAAATATCAAAAGAAAAGAGGAAGATTTGTGATATCGGGACATCTCTCAAAAGGTCACAAAAAGTGAGGAAGAGATCTGAAACAAAAACCATAGAAGAAGACCCTCTTCTTCTTCTTTGTTCTTTTTCTAGACACCCTGATTTGTATTTTCAATATCTCCATGACCCAGATGAATTATTCTTTAATTTTTATATACTAAAGAGAACTCTCAAATGTCTATAATCCATGAGAATTTTAATCAAAAATTCTTTTTGAATAAAGAGATATGTAGAGTCCAAATTAGGTCAAAAACCTAGACTAAGAATGACCAAATAAGGAAAGTTGTTGGGGCGCCCAACTCTTGGGTGCCCCCACCTTTTTTTCTATCATGGACCAGCAAGGTGGGTGCATAAAAAAATGTCATCTTTTGCCATAAAAATAAAAGAAAATAAGGAAGAATGGGTCGGCACACTTATGGGAAGAGTTTTGGTTGACAAGGATTCTATCTCATAGAATCCTTAACCAAAACTAATTCCCCTTTTGACTTGGTCTTCCAACAAACTTCCATATGAGAAAAAGGAAGAGAGAAGGGACGCATTAGAAACCTTGGGTGTGAAGATTATTCACATAAAAATACAAAGAGAAAAGGATGGGGCATGAGGATTAGGTGGCGCAAGGAATAGGGAGTTCTAGTCACACTTGGACTCCTATTTTGACTTGGTCAAACAAGGTCATTTAACTAAATAAAAATAAGAGTAAACCAACCCAATTAAATAAGATCCTAACCCATTTAAAGATTTAAATAAATTTAATTAAATTAGATTTAATTTTAATTTATTTTTTTAATTAAATTAGAAAATTGGGTTGACCCGAGTCCTAGTTAGACTAGGACTAGTTCTTCCTTGCACTTGACTTATCCAATAAGTCGATTAGACTTGATCCAATCAAGCTCAACTAAATCTCATTAAATCATATTTAATTAGACTTAATCTTAATCTTCTAATTTAATCAAATTAAGCTAATTAGCAATCAAATTGCTAATCGATCCTCCTGCAATACTTGCACTACGTTAAACACCAACTTATTGATTGTTTAACCCTAAAATGATTCTAAATCGCTGACCAACCATCCGATTGGAATGTGAACTCTAATTTGTGTGACCACATAGATCCAAATCTAAGTTGGTAGGATAGAAATAAATTTTTGAACCAATTAAAGTTACCATCTAGCAATGATACTCGACGGTCAGATAGTTCAGAAGGTGTAGAACACCATCTTTAGAACCCATGCATATATAGTTTCCATATAATTCATCCTCTTAATCATAATGCTCGTAGGATATCTTAGAGTTTAAATGTCAACTCTGATCAGATTGTCCATATTGTATTTCAAAATATCAAATCCATTTGATGGATTATCCTAGCCAAGGTTTTGCTATATTGAAATATAGTGATACATTCTTCTCCAACTCTTGGAGTGGTTAATTCTATCTTGATCACACTCCGACTTCGTAAGTACTTGACTGTGCCCAGAAGCCTTCCATTGCTAAATTAAAAATTTAGTTAGTCCGGTACCAAAGCATAGTGAGTTGCTTGCAAGTCACTGAGGTTATCTCAAGTCTAAAGGATGCTTATACCTAGATCCCATCAGAGACATTCTCGACAGCAAAATGCTCTAAAGTTGGTCACGTTCAATGATGATGTATCCATATATCTCACCTGTATGTCATACCAATATCTCTACACTCCTTGGTTAAGAGGACAACCAACCTATATGGCATATAGCGACTTATGCTCGATAGATGCTGTCGTCCTAATTAACAGCCTATCATTTGATCATGAACAAATTTAAGGACTAATCAATAAATCCTCTCTTTATCAAAATTAAATAGTCCTAAGGACTTCATCACGAAGAATAAGGAGGCAGGTCCTTCTGAAGGTATGCTCGTTATAGAATCTAATCTTATGGTTTCTTCTGCATTCAGTTGGGTACTTGACTCTGGTTCAAGTGCTCATTTGTGCACTTTTATGTAAGATCTTGAGGAGAGCAGAAGGCTGAGGGATGGTGAGTATTGAAAAATATGTCCTAAAGCCAATCGTCTTGGTAGTAGATGATTGGAATTAGTATATGAATTATCTAATAATAATAGTTATTTGACTAATTCATCATAAAAGTTCTATCTTTCTTAAATAAACTCTTAAATTATAATAAAGTTCTTAAAACCATAATCAATCGATAAAGGAGGATTTATCGGATGGTTCTTAAATTGTTCATGATCAAATGATAAGTTATTAATAAGGATGATAACCTATCGAGTGTAGGTCACTGTATGCCATGTGTGTAGGATATCCTCATAATCAAGTGGTGTGGAGATGCTGCTATGGCATCCAAATGAGATATAGGAGTACATCTACACTAAACATGACCAATATAGCACTCTACTATCAAGAGTAGTTAGCTAAGGCCAATGGGTATATGTATCCCTCTGACTTGAGATCACCATGGTGATTTGCAAGCAACTCACTATACTTTGATGCCAGACTGCCTATATTTCTAATATAGATTTGAAAGATTTTTAGGTACAGTCAAGTACTTGTAAAGTTGGTGTATGAGTCAAGATGGGATTGACCACTTCTAATTAACTTCAAGAAGAGAATGTCTCATTGTGTTTCAATTTAGCAAAACTTAGGCCTGGATAATCCTCGTGAAGTGTCACAAGATTTGCAAAATTTTGAGATACAATAAAGATGACTTGTATGAGTGTTTAACAACATACTCGAAGTTATCTTTAGCATTAATGATCAAAGGAATGAGTTATACGGTAACCATGGATCAGGGTTCTAAGAATGTTGCTTTGCATACATTCGATCTATCCGGACATTGGAAACCATTGCTTGATGGTAACTTTGATTGCTATAGAAATTAGTTTCTATCCTATCAACTTAGATTTGAACCTATGGGATCACACACATTAGAGCTTATAACCTAATTAGATGGTTAATCAATGATTGAGAATCATTCTAAAGTCAATCCATCAATCTGATTGGTGTTTGACCTAATGCAAGTATTGTAGGAGGATCGATTAGCAATTGGATTGCTAATTGACTTAATTTGATTCAGCAATCAGGCTGAGATCAAGTCTAATTGAATTAGATTTAATTAGAATTAGTTTGGACTTAATTAGATTAAGTCTAGTTGATTTATTGGATAAGCCAATTGCAAGAAAGAACAATTCTTTGTTTGACTAGGACTTGGGTGCACCTAATTGACTTATGATTTAAATCAGATTTAAATCTTGATTTAATCTAATTTAATTAGGCTCCTAGTTAGACTAGGATCATCCTTAATTAGGTTACATTTAATCTAATTTAAATAGAATTTAAATTATGTTCAAACCTATTTTGACCTAGTCAAATAAGAAGAGTCCCAGTTAGACTGGAACTCTCTCTCTTTCTCTTGCGCCTAAATGCCTACGCCCATACTTTTTATTTTTGATGTTTTACATGAATTTCCATGCCTAAGAAAGAGTCTCCACACCCCACTTCTCATTGGTTTAGGAATTTGTTTTGACATGGTCAAAACTAGAAAGTGGTTTGGATTAGTTTCCTATTTAATAGAGTCCCCTTTGACCAAAACTTCTTCCCTCCTTCTTTTGGATTTTTTCTCCATACTACCCAACCTTTCCTTTGCCCTTCTCCACATGTTTTTGTGCATTGATTTTCTAGTTCTCATGCCTAAAATTGAGGAAGGGGCATCCAAGAGTTGGATACCCCATAGGAGTCCATAAAAGACTAGGTTTGACTTGGTCATCCATATATTATTGGGGCACCTTCTATGAGAAGGTTTTGAGGATGTGATAAATCCCAGAAAAGTCATGAAAAACTAGAGGAAAAGGAGGAGAAGGCATGGTGGTTTTGGGATGCCAAGATTCTTAAAGAAGAGCCTTCAACTAAGACATCAAAGGTTGATGTCTTGAAGAAGACAAGGTAAGAGAAGATTGTCTTCTCTTGTATTTTTCTTTTATGTTTCTCTCTTCTTATTTTATATATGATTTTTCTATGATAAAAATTTGAGGGAGAGAAAGTGAGATAGCATGGAGATCCATGCTTCAAGGTGTTGAAGCATAGTAATCATCTTTGGACATGATCTGATCATGTCCTGATAAGAGAAGACGAAGACAAGAATATCTTTTCTTAGGATTTCTTTGAGAACCGTTCTTCTCCATATTTTTATGAAAAATTTATATGAATAAAATCAAAAATCTTAGATTTGAAAAGTTAAGAAAAATCCTAAAGGAGAACATCTCCTCTTGTCCTAGCATAGAGATGTTTTATAGACATCAATCGTTAATGTCCTGAAAGAGAAGACTTGTCTTTTCTTAGGATTTATTTTTTCTTGATTTCATTTTTTGATTTATGGAAGATCAAAGGGTTGGATTTCTTCCTTAATCCTCCTCATATTCTTCATCTCTTGGAGTGTCCAAGAGATCCAGAGAATATATTTTTGATTGACCATCAGGAGGGATGCGCGAGAAGCTAGCACTTCGAACGAATCTTTATTCGACGAACCTTCGATCTGTGTTGCAGGTTCATTTGCATCACCTATAGAGGCTAGACATATATGCGGCCCTAAAAATAATAATAAAAATCAACCACAAAGTTTTTGACCTATGCAATGATAAGAGATCTGATCTCTTGATAATCTAGATATGATCTAGGATTAGATCTAAAATTATTCAAGATCTAGGTATTGATTGTTAAATATGTATGCCCTAGAAGTCAGATTGGCTGATACTTGTAATACACTTCTAAGGGCAAAATTATAATTTTAACTATAACTAATAAAATAAATTATTTTCTATCACTGTGTGTATTTGAATGTCTATGATACATCCCTTGAGTTAATGGTAATGATAGTTCATATTTTCAAGAGTTGAAAATTTAAGACATGAATTTTCATTATTAACTCATAGAATGCTCCCGATCGTACGATCATCATGAGGATGGTGATTGATCTGGAAGGTTGGTGTGTGATCACTTCTTTTGGATAGATGATTCTTGAGTCTATGGTGTAGAGATACTGGAGTGAGAGTATAGGTACTCATTAAAGAATGAGAGCACTAAGCGTGACCACCTCGAGCAGTCATCAAAAAGTCTATCTTCTCTTCGATGATAGGTCTAAAGCTACAGTAATGTATTTGGTTCTTTGACCTAAGGAGCATCGGTAGTTCACCATGAGGGTGTTATAGTTTGGCTATACCATAACTCGATCTCCTAGCCATTCGGAATCCTGAGATGTATGTTAGCTATAGCATATTCATTATAGGAATTAGATTGCACTAATAGGAGATCTATCTACCTCGGTAGATGAGGAGCAGCCTTATGATGATCATGAGAATTAAGTCCATAAGCCCATGGCCATGGTAGAGTAAAATAATAGAAAGAGTTTCTATTAAAATTTTCATGTTGGACTTGAATCGAATGATTAATTTATATGATGGAAATTAGGATTTGATGAGATCACCTTAACCCTAATCTAGTTGGGGCTTAAGATAGAGGAACTTAATCACATAGGTAACTGCACCGAGAGGTTCACTTTCAGTTCTGATGGGTTGCCACCATATGCTACTAGGTATCACTGATGGATTTTGAGAATAATTAGAATGATTTGGATGATCGATCATACTAGTTATCTGAATCAAAAATATTCTGATCCATCGGAAGGTGTTTCGATGATGTCGATGATGGAGATCATGACATATTCTATTACCATACAGAACTGAACCTAACTGGATCACAGAAATAAGGGTTAGGATCTAGATATCATCAATTAGATTAACCCAGTTCAATTGATTCGAATAAGATTCAATTAGGTTCAAAAAAATCATGCTAGCACATGATTGAGCCTAATGTTCGCCTTTAACAATCATTAAAGCTTGTCTCGACTGAGCCAAATGTATTTGGGCTTACTTAGGAACCTTTACTTGGTTTGATTGGAGCTTGTCTAGGTCAGAAAAGGGTTGTCTTAATTTATGAGATAAATTTGAGACAACATCTACCATTTTCCATCCCCTGCTAAATCTTGCCTTCGGACATTGGTCAAATATTGACCCTGGACACTTAGACATCTGCCCATGTGTCATACACCCATAGGACTGTACCTAAAGAATTGTCCCCTTGCTAAAAAGTAGATAGGAAGGGGGCACATGCCTAGGGAGAAGTGCGCTCCATAAGGATAAAACATGGAGTCCCATACAAATGGGACTCCAAGTTGCTTTAGGGGATTAAACTGTATGGCACTAAGAAGTCTTGTTTGACCAGTCTTGGCACCACCTAAGAAGAGTTTTGAGAGTCTCTGATCAGATTAGATCAGATGATGTCATCCCACCAATCAGATTTAGATCTGATTGCACAAAGGATCATGATTGGGCAGGATGATGTGGCACTGCATGGCGCAGTAGGGTCTATATAAACCTTGTCTATGCCTAGAATTAAATGATTCTGCCTTTAGCCCATGCCACATAGCCCCTCTCCATCTTTCTCCATTTCATCCTAAGGTCCTCTTTCTCCTCTCCATTCCCAAGGGCTTTTGGGCGTGAATAAGGTGCCATCCAAGCAAGTGAAAGGTGCCAGGAAAGGAAGAAGGCAGCACTACTGCAAGAGACAATGACTGTTCTTCAAAAGTAGTTTTGAAGACCTTCAAGATCAGATCTAAATTTAATTTTTGAAGAATTGACTGAGAAGGAAAAGATCTTTAGATCCAACTTGAGTAGATACTGATAGAGGCCAGGCACTTGCGTGGCTACATCCAGAACCTCAGGCAAACATCGGGATCATCATAGGATAATTGGATTACCCAAAATAAAGGTATAATTAAATTAAATTTATTTTTTATTTTTATTTGATTTATTATATCAACAAGATTAGATCTGATGAGTCTTAGATTTGATTAAGATCTTAGAATTTTTTTTTTTAAAATATCCCTCCGGATTCAATCAGATCTAAATTAACCTGATCCGAAAAATAAGTTTTTTTCTTCAACTAGTATTGGAGCCAGGTTCCATAATTCATTAGATCTAATTTTAATTTATTTTTGATTTTATAATTAGATAATTTCAAATATCACATTAGATGTAATTAGATATAAAATTAAAAAATTAAAAATTAAATAATCTGGATCTAAGATGTGTGAGATGCATGATTAGATTAGGAATAAAATTATTCTATGTATAGTCTAGCATGATCATAATTTTAATTTAATTAATTATAATTTTTAGATCTATTTATTTACTATTTTTAATATTATAAATATTATAATTAGATTTAGCAAATAGAAAATAAATTTATTTAATTTGATCATATGAGAAATGATAGATGCGTGTTTAGGCTAGTTGTGGAATAGTTCTACAAAATTGCCTAGAATAAATTTTAATTTGATATGATTAAATTTAAATCATATTTTTTTAGATATTTATGAGATAATTTGGATATAAAAATATTCATGATATGATACATGAGATGTATGCAAAATATATTTTTAGTTAGATTAATTTTTATATATATGATATATGAGTACCTATACTCTCGCTCTGGTGTCTCCACACCATAGACTCAAGACTCATCTACTAAAGAGAAGCGATTGTACACCAACCTTCCAGATCAATCATCATCCTCGTGATGATCCTATGGTCGAGAGCATTTTATGAGTTAATAATGATTATTCATGTCTTAAATTTTCAACTCTTGAAAATATGAATTATCATTACCATTAACTCAAAGGATGTATCACAGACACTAAATACACATATGTGTTAGAAAATAACCCATTTTATTGATTTTAGTCAAAATTATAATTTTGCCCCTAGAAGTGTATTACAAGTGTCAGCCAATTCTAGCTTCTAGAGCGCATATATCTAACAATCTCCCACTTATCCTAAAGCCAATTGGCTATAAGTCTAAGTCCCATCTTCTCAAGGTGGGCTTCGATCTTCTGCTGGTCCAATGACTTTATAAGCTGGTTTACCACATTGTCTATGAACTCAACTCTCTTAACCTCGACGTAACCCTTCTCGAGGTAATCACGAATGAGGTGGTATCACCGCTTAATGTGCTTGGATTTCTGGTGAGACCTCAACTCCTTAGTAAGGGCTATGGTGCCATTGTTGTCGCAGTATAGAGGAATGGCATCTGATGGCATTACTCCAATTTATGCAGCAAACTTCTTGTACCAGAATGCTTCCTTCGCAGCCTCTGATGCAGCGATATATTCTGCTTCCATGGTGGAATCTGCTATCATTGTTTGCTTGAAACTCTTCCAGCTGATAGCACCACCATTGCACACAAACAAACTCTCAGATATCGACTTTTGATCATCTATATCGGACATGAAATCTGAGTCTGTGTATCCCTGAACTTGGAGTTCTCCATTACCAAAGACCAACATCATATCCTTAGTTCTTCTCAAGTACTTAAGGATACATTTCACAGAAGTCCAGTGTTCTTCACCTGGATTTGACTGATATCTGCTTGTGACACTCACAGCATGGGCTATATCAGGTCGTGTACATAGCATGGCATACATGAGGCTCCCTATTGCAGAAGCATAAGGGATCTTGCTCATGCATTCTATTTCCTCAGGTGTGCTAGGGCACATCTTCTTGGAAAAGATGAATACCATGTCTGAAGGGTATTAATCCCCTCTTAGAGTTTTCCATACTAAACCTCTTTAGTACTTTCTCTATGTACATCTTCTATGAAAGTCCTAGCATCCTATTTGGTCTATCCCTATAGACCTTAATTCCTAGAATAAAGGATGCTTCACCTAGGTCTTTCATGGAGAATTTCTTGGACAACCATAATTTGACTGTTGTCATCATGGGAATATCATTCCCAATAAGGAGGATGTCATCCACGTACAATACGAGGAAGACAACAGTGCTCCCACTGACCTTTTTGAAGACACACGGTTTCTCTTCATTTTTGATGAAACCAAACATTTTGATCACATCATTGAAATGAGTGTTCCAGCTCCGAGATGCTTGCTTAAGTCCATATATGGACCTTTGCAGCTTGCAAACCTTGTGATCAGTATCACTGGATGTGAAACCTAGCGGCTGTTCCATATAGATATCTTCCTCAAGATATCCATTTAAGAATGCCATTTTCACGTCCATTTGCCATATTTCATAATCGAAATAGGCTGCAACGGCAAGCAATGTGCGGATGGATTTTAGCATAGCCACTGGGGAAAAGGTATCCTGATAGTCAATGCCTTCGCATGTTGACTATAACCTTTTGCCACTAGTCTAGCCTTGAATGTCTCCACATTTCCATCTGCACCAATCTTTCTCTTGAAGATCCATTTACACCCAATAGGTACTATACCTTCTGGTGGATCTACCAAGGTCCAGACTTGGTTTGAGTGCATCGAGTCAATTTCTGACTGCATTGCCTCTAGCCATTTCTCGGAGTCGATATCTGATATCGCCTCATTGTAGGTTTTGGGATCATCACCATGAGCACCATTACCTATGAGGAACATTTCCTCTACTTCCTCTGAAATAATACCTAAGTATCTTTCAGGAGGATGGAAAACTCTTTTCGATCTACGAGGTGGAGGAGGTAGTGTTCTTATTGGCTCAACCTGATTTGGTTCCAATTGGTCCTTAGCTCGTTGTACTTGTGAGACTTTCTCATCAAGCTTAATCTGCTTGAGATCCAATGTTTCTTACCGCCATATCTATCGGTGTGGTAGGAATTTTAACCCTATTCTATTTTTCAAGAAAGATGGCATGTCGACTTCCACAATCATATTGTGAGATCTTCTGAAATGTAGAAATAGTATCCTAATGATTCTTTAGTCTCATAAGATATCCTATAGAATCGAGCTCTAAAGGATCTAAACTCTAACTTATTCCATTTGTTATCTTCAAGGTGACCATAGATAGATATCTGTCGTTTGGACTATCCCTAGGTCGTTTGGCATTCACATTTTGCTCGATAGTTAGAATAGGTACATCAATATGTAGCTGATAAAGACCGTTAATAAGAAAACCATTTGCAATTTTATTTCTTTCATAAAGAATGTTACAATGGTCCTTAAAGAAGGTAATCACATAGCCTTCTAGTGCTAAGCATGAAACAGAAATCAAATTCCTGCTAGCTGCAGGCACATAATAACAGTCTTTCAAAACTAAGTCTAAACCAGATGGTAATCGAAGAGGGTATGTTCCCACGGCTACTGCAGCAACTCTTGCTCCATTATCGATGCGTAGGATCATGTCTCCATCCCTCAACCTCCTGCTATCCTCAAGATCCTGCATGGAAGTGCACAGATGAGCACTAGAACCAGAGTCAAGCACCCAACTGGATGCAGAAAAAATCATAAGGTTAGACTCAATAACGAGCATACCTCCTAGAAGGACCTTCCTTCTTGTTCTTCAGGGTGGCCAGGTAAGTAGGGCAGTTCTGCTTCCAATGGCCGTCGCTGTTGCAATGGAAATACTTTCCTTTGACATCGATCTTTTTCTTCGGTTCTACCTTCTTCTTCTTTGCTCCTTCCAACTTTTGCTTTTTTGCAAGACTTCTTTTTCTTTCCAATAAGACTTTTTTTTGGAAGAAGTCCATTCCATAGCAAGAACTGAGCCTTTAGAACCTTTCATAGAAAGCTCAGCGGTAACCAGCATATTCATTAATTCGGCCAAGGAATTTTGAAGTTTATGCATGTGGTAATTCATGATGAATTGCCCATATGCATCAGTCAAGGATTGCAGAATAATATCATTCTGCAGATCCAAGTCTAACTTCACATCGAGCTTCTCAAGCTCTTCCAAGTCCTTGATCATCATCAGACAGTGATCTTGGACTGACTGCCCATCATGCACATCTTAGCCTTAAAAAGTCATTTCGTGACTTGATACTTGGCTGCGCAACTCTGTTCACCAAACATCTCCTGTAGGTGAGCCAACATTTGGTGAGCAGTCCTGATATCTTCATGTTGGTGCTGGAGCTCATCAGACATCGAGCCCAACATGTAATATCTGGCCTTA
Organism: Cocos nucifera; assembly: GCA_006176705.1. NCBI lineage: Eukaryota > Viridiplantae > Streptophyta > Magnoliopsida > Arecales > Arecaceae > Cocos > Cocos nucifera. The sequence goes on from QRFJ01007139.1 coordinate 29,194, forward strand.
TTATCTTCGTCTATCCATTTTTTCAGAGATGCTCTCTATTCAGTGGATGGACGGGCTGGTAAGGTGGGAGGGTCCTGGATCCAATACATGGGTTAACTTCTCAAAATCCAAAATGATTTTGTAGTTTCTGAGCCAATCTTTATAATTGGGTCCGGTCAGTCTATGTGTGTCCAGGATACGTGCTAATGGGTTGGATGCAGACATTTTCTATGTAGAGAGTCAAAGATTCTAGTTAGATACTATAATTATGACTTGACCAATTTGTTTAGAAATTTTATTTTTAAACAAATTAGCTCCCACTATTTTCTTGGATCCCTACACTCCCTCTGTAGAGATGCAAAAATCTTCCATGATTAATGATTTCTAGTGGGTGGTGCGGTCTCACCAACTGACTCATCACCTCACCTAACAGTTATTGGTGATGGGTTAGCCAATGAGTGAACAACTCTTGTTCAATGATTCTCTAATCATGGTGCACCCAAACTTGGTCTCTAATTCATGAATCTCACCATATCCAGAATATTGATCCACTCCTTAGTTAAGTCAGACCCACCATTTGCATAGACTGGATTCCTAATTGAGTCTCTCACCGTATCCGAAATATTGAGCCCAACTCATCCTCCAGCCCATAGCATCCAATGCCTAATAGACATGGTTGCATCTTCTTCGGTGCAACTGAGCCACTGTATCCAGCCGAGAACAATCAACCCCGGGAAGGGCCCGCACATCTACAATGGTGGAAGACCTCAGACTTAATCTTTTCTTAGGGAGAATTGATTCAGGTCTCATTAAACTAGACTTGTCATAGTCATAACAATTATGACTAACCTAGTGGCATGGGTTAGCTCGGATTATTGACCACCTCAGATCAGAACTGTGTCAACAGATATGGCCAGGTAAGTGAGATCGGTGGAAGGAATATGCCATTAACTCGTACAAGAATGCATTCAGGTCGAGTAGCTTCCAATTAAAAATCAGTCGGTCGTATGTGCCAAACTTACCTTAGACACCAAATTATTGAGTCAGAACCAATTGGGTTAGCCTACAATCCAGACTCTAACCTCTGAGCCTAATTAGGTCTTGCTTGATCGTGACTCGATCTTGACCCAGACTTAATCCTATTAGGCTGGTCAATTTAAGCATTGTTGATCCCATCTAACCAACTCTTGATTCGGTTTGATCAACCGCTTAGACCTAATTGAGCTACCCAAGCCCGAACCCAGTATTATGAATATGTCTTAGATCTGAAATTCTCAATTTTAGACCTAATTAATATTTCCATAATCTTAATTCTTAATTAAGTAGGGTTCATAAATAAAATATGCACAATAAATCCTAGGGATTTCAGGATCTAGGGTTTTGCAGAAAGTAAGTTTTGGGTTTCTGATTAAGGACGAACGCGCAGCACCCCTACACATCATAAGAAACCCCATCGAATGGGAAGGAGAGGGCCTTTAAACCCTTCTTCATTCTTATGATCGGACGGCCAAGAGGAATGCCTTAATCAGGAACATGCAATACTACAAAATAGTTTTAGATCTATATCATATATCTCATATACAAATTAGATCTAATCATGGCATATTTTGCATACATCTCATGTATCGAATCATGCATATTTTCAGATCTAAATTATCTCATAATAATCTAAAAAATTAGATTTAAATTGATCTAATCAAAATAAATTCTAATCTAGATAATTATGTAGAACTATTCTACAACTAGTCTAGACATGCATCAATCATATCTCATATGATGTTTAAAATTAAATAATTTTTATTTGCTATTTTTTAGATATTATTATAATAATTATAATATCAAAAAATAGTAAATAAATAGATCTAAAATATGATTTAATCAAATTAAATTAAAAACATGCAAGACTATTCTATAGAACTATTCTATTTTAGAACTAGTCATGCATATTTTCTAATCTTAGATCCAAATCATTTAATTTTAATTTTTTCTAATTTTAGATCTGATCACATCTCATGTGACATATAAATTAAAATAAATTTAAAAATAGATCTAAATATTTTTAGAACCTTGGCTCTGATACCAGTTGAAGGAAAATCCTGATTTTTCGGACCAGGTTCGTTCAGATCTGATCAGATCAAGAGATATATTTCAAATTTTTTTTTCTTTGATCTAGATTAGATCTGAGATATTTTAGATCTAATTTTTATTATTTTAATAATTAAAATAAAATAAGATAAATTAAATCAAATTTAATTTACCTTGAAGTGGGTAATCCTATTACCCGTTGATGATCCTGTAAGCAGCGGAAGGTTCTGGATCTAGCCATGCAAGTGCCTGGCCTCTACCGGTATCCACTCAGGCTGGATCTAGAGATCCTCTTCTTCTCTATCACATCTCCAAAAATTAGATCTGGATCTGATCTGGAGGATCTTCAAAACTCCTTTTGAAGATCAGCAGTTGTCCTTTGCAGCAGTGCAGCCTTCTTAGCTTTCAATCGCCTTTCTTCTGATCTGGATTGCACCAACCAAGTCCCAAAATACTTTTGGACGTGGAGAGGAGAGGGAGAAGGTGGGTTTGGCATGGAGGAAGAGGGGAGAGGCAGCCTTGGGGCATGGGAATTTCAATTGCTCTTTGAGTTGGGCGTAGGGTCTTATTTATAGACTATCTGTGATCCAACTCCTCTTCTTCCCAACCAATCACAACCCTTTGTGAAATCAGATCTAAATCTGATTGGTGGGAATAGAGTCCCCTGGATTCCTCCTTAGAGGGCACCTAAGACCAGTCAAAGTTGGTTCTTAGGAGAACTCTAATTGAAATCCAAAAAGGAGATGGAGTCCCTGTCCAACAGGGACTCCTGGGCGCCTCCAACTTGGGCACACGCCAAGGGTGGCGTGCGCCCTCCTCCTTGCCAGGTTCTGGCAGGAGGACAGCCCCCCACCAGCTCTCCAATAGGTGCATGACACATGGATCAAGAAGTCAAAGTGTCAATGGTCAACATTTGACCAGTCAAAGGTCAACTTTTGACCAAAGTCAAAGGACGAGAAATGGCAGGTGACCAAAAATGGCAGGTAATGTCTTACAAAATAAGACAACCTTTTCTGACTTGGACAAGCTCCAGTCAGACCAAATGAAGGCCTCTGATTGAGCACAAACTCCTTTGGCTCAGTCAGGACAACTTATTTATGATAGTAAAAGAAGAACGTTAGGTTCAATCGAGTGCTAGCACGATTTTCCTTGAACCTAATTGAATCTCATTCAGATCAATTGAACTAGATCAGTTCAATTGATGATCACCAGATTCAAACCCTTGTTTGTGTGACCCAGTTAGGTTCAGTTCTGTATGGTAATGGGATATGTCATGATCTCTATCATCGACATCATCGAAACTCCTTTCGATGGATCAGAACTCTTCTGATTCGAACAGCTAGAATGATCGATCATCTAAATCATTCTAATTGCTCCCAAAATCCACCAGTGACACCTAGCAGTATATGGTGGCAACCCATCAGAGCTGAATGCAAACCTCTTGGTGCAGCTACCTGTGTGATTAAGTTCTTCTATCTTGAGCCCCGATCAGATTAGGGTTAAGGTGAACTCGTCAAACCCTAGTCTCTGTCATATGATGTAATCATTCGATTCAAGTCCAATGTGAAAATCTAAATAGAAACTCTTTCTATTATTTCACTCTGCCATGGCCATGGACTTCTGGACTTGATTCTCATGATCATCATAGGGCTGCTCCTCTACCACCGAGGTAGATAGATTCCATCTTGATGCTATCCAGTTCCTACAATGAACATGCTATAGCCAACATACACCTCAGGATTCCATATGGCTAGGAGACTCGAGTAATGGTGTAGTCAAACTATAACACCCTCAAGGTGAACTATCGATGCATCTCAGGTCAAAGAACCAGACACACTACTGCAGCATCGAGTCAGTCATTGACGAGAAGGTAGACTCCCTAATGACTACTCGAGGTGGTCACGCTCAGTGCCCTCGTTCTCTAATGAGTACCTGTACTCTCGCTTCGGTGTCTCCACACCATAGACTCAAGACTCATCTACTAAAGAGAAGCGATTGTACACCAACCTTTCAGATCAATCATCATCCTCATGATGATCCTATGGTCGAAAGCATTTTATGAGTTAATAATGATTATTCATGTCTTAAATTTTCAACTCTTGAAAATATGAATTATCATTACCATTAACTCAAAGGATGTATCACAGAAACTAAATACACATATGTGATAGAAAATAATCAATTTTATTGATTTTAGTCAAAATTATAATTTTGCTCCAAGAAGTGTATTACAAGTATCAGCCAATTCTGGCTTCTATGGCACATATATCTAATAGAATCTTGGTGAAGAATACTAAACTTTTGTGAAATGTGTCCTTAAGTACTTAAGAAGAACTAAGAATATGATGTTGGTCTTTGGTAATTGAGAACTCCAAGTCCAGGGATATATAGACTCGAATTTTATGTCTGATATAGATGATCGAAACTCAACATCTAAGAGTTTGTTTGTGTGTAATGGTGGTGCTGTCAGTTGGAAGAGTTCCAAGCAGATAGTGATAGTAGATTCCACTATGAAAGCAGAGTACATCGCTGTGTCAAAACTATGAAGGAGACATTCTGATACAAAAAGTTCACCGCAGAGATCGGAGTGATGCCATCGGATGTCGTTCCTCTATACCATGAAAATAATGGCACCATAGCCCTTGCTAAGGAGCCAAGGTCTCACCAAAAATTCAAACACATCAAGCGATGATACCACCTCATCCGTGATTACCTTGAGAAAGGTTACGTCGAGGTTAAGAGAGTCGACTCTGCAAACAATGCGACAAACCCACTTATAAAGCTATTGGGCCCGTAGAAGATCGAAGCCCACCTTGAGAAGATGGAACTTAGATTTGTAGACAACTAGCTTTAGGTCAATTGGGAGTTTGTTAGATATGTATGCCCTAGAAGCCAGATTGGCTGACACTTTAATACACTTTTAAGGGCAAAATTATAATTTTAACTATAAATAATAAAATAGATTATTTTCTATCATAGTGTATATTTAAAAGTGTTTGTGATACATCCCTTGAGTTAATGGTAATGATAGTTCATATTTTCAAGAGTTAAAATTTTAAGATATAAATTTTCATTATTAACTCATAAAATGCTCCCAATCGTAGGATTATCATGAGGATGATAATTGATCTGGAAGGTTAGTGTATGATCACTTTTTTTGGATAGATAAGTCTTGGGTCTATGGTGTAGAGATGCCGAGTAAGAGTATAAGTACTCATTAGAGAATGAGGGCACTGAGCTTGACCACCTCGAGCAGTCATCAGAAAGTCTACCTCCTCATCGATGATAGGCTCGAAGATGTAGTAGTATATCTGGTTCTTTGACCTGAGGTGTATCGTTAGTTCACCTTGACGGTGTTATAGTTTGACTACACCATAACTCGATCTTCTAGCCATTCAGAATCCTGAGGTGTATCTCGGCTGTAGCATGTTCATTGTAGAAATTAGATTATACTAATAGGAGATCTATCGATCTCGGTAGATGAGTAGCAGCTTTATGATGATCATGAGAATCAAGTCCATAAGCCCGTAGCCATGGCAGAGTGAAATAATAGAAAGAGTTTCTATTAGGATTTTCACTTTGGACTTGAGTTGAATGATTAATTCATATGACGAAAATTGTGATTTGACGAGATCACTTTAATCGTAATTCGATCGAGGCTCAAGATAGACAAACTTAATCACATAGATAACTACACCGAGAGGTTCACTTTTAGTTCTGATGGGTTGCCACCATATGCTGCTAGGTGTCACTGGTGGATTTTGGGAGCAATTAGAATGATTTAGATTATCAATCATACTAGTTATCTGAATTAGAAAAGTTCTGATCCATCGGAAGGTATTTTGATGATGTCGATGATAGAGATCACGACATATCCCATTACCATACGAAATTGAATCTAACTAGGTCATACAAACAAGGGTTTGGATCTGGATATCATCAATTGGATTAACCTAATTTAATTGATTTGAATAAGATTCAATTAGGTTCAAGAAAATCGTGCTAGCACATGATTAAGCCTAATGTTCTCCTTTAACAATCATTAAAGCTTGACTTGATTGAGCCAAATATATTTGGACTTAGTCAAAAATTTTTACTTGATCTGACTGGAGCTTGTCCTGGTTAAAAAAAGGATTGTCTTAATTTATGACATAAATTTGAGACAACACCTACCATTTTTCATCACTTACTAAATCTTGTCTTCGAACATTGGTCAAATATTGATCCTGGACACATAAACATCTGTCCATGTGTCATGCACCCATAGGAGAGTACCTTGTGAGCTTAGAAGTGGCACTCCCAAGTCATGTAAACATGTGAAGATAGGTCATGGAACGATGGAAGCAAGTCGGAAGAAGAATCAGTCTCAACAGTAAAGTTCAGAAACTGGGCAGGCTCACTCTGAGACTGAGTTGGCTCAATTTGGAACTGGTTTGACTTAGTCCAGGACTGGATCGGTAGGTCTCAGAGGAAAATTCAGATAGAGAGCTGCATTTTTGGGCTATTGGCACGATGCACAACTGGGTCAGCTCAGTCTTGGACTAAGCCAACCTAGTCGCAAGTTACCCAGCTCAATCTAAAATTAGGCCAGCTCAATTTTTGTGGATTATTATTTTATGTACATAGGTTGTTTGGATTTGAAGAGTTTTTCTATGAGCTTAGGCTTGACCCTTTGTAAAGTATATACACTAAAAATAGGTCAAGGTTGTAAGTGTGCTGAAATATACTGAATAAAAGCTTTTTTCTCTCTAAAATCTCTTCTTTTCTTCTTCTCTATTTCTTAATTTATTTGATCGTGCTTTCATAGAGATCTCTAAGAAATACTTTCTTGTTGCTTGGCTAAACACCAGCAGCCACGTCGATCTGTGTGGGAAGAGCGCATATTCCCAACATTTGGTATCAAAGCTGTCTTGCACGGAAGGAAGGAAGATACCTAGGATTTACTACATCCAGGATCTGTTGCATCAGGTTTTATCCTAAAACTTTTAGTTTGCTTCATGGTTGTCTCTAGATTGAGGTGGAGATTGTTTACATGGAGGAACGGTGATACAAAAATTTGGAAAGAGGATCTAGGGCTAGTTAGATCTTCTTTGAAGGATAGTTTTATTGGTGTGTGAGATCGTGAAGGATGTTAGGGATCTGATCTTGACTTGTTTGAAGTCATGGGATCAAGTGGATTCAAGGTGGATTTTGAGAAGTTCGATGGCAAGAAAAACTTTACTCTATGGTAGCAAAGAGTAAAGGACTTATTGGTTCAGCAGAGGATCTACAAGGTCTTGGCAAAAGAAAGGCCGAAAAAGATCAGTGCAGAGGATTGAAAAGAGTTAGAGAAAATTGCTTTTAGCACAATCCGGATGTGCTTGTCCGATCAAGTTTTGCCCGAGGTTTGCATAGAGACTATGGCAAAGGGGCTCTGAGAGAGACTGGAGAATACGTACATGGAGAAGAATATGAGAAACAAGCTAAGATTGAAGAAACAGCTGTATAGTCTAAGGATGCCCGAAGGCAGAGATCTTGTTGCATATATCCAATGGTTCAATCAGGTGTATTTTGAGGTGATGAGTTTGGATGTGAAGATCGACAAGGAGGATTGGGCATTGCTACTATTATGTTCTCTCCCATGTTCGTATGATGGTCTCATAACAACTTTAGTTTATGGGAAGGAGATCCTAAACTATAAAGAAGTTGTTGGTGTGCTCAAATCAAATGAGCAAAGTGAAAAGATCTGCAGGGAAGATCCTAAGTATGAGATCTTGGTTGTGAATGAAAGATAGGAAAGATCAAAGGAGAAGACAAGAGGAAAATTCAAGGGTAGGTCAAAGTCTCGTGATCAGAGGAAGATGACATTGAAATGTTATAAATGTCATCAGCCTGGACACCTGAGGAGAGATTGTTCCCTTTTGAGATCAAAAAAAGGGAAGGCCCATAAGAATGATGATACAGCTTCTGTAAGCAGTGGAGAAAACCTGCCAGTTGTATCAGATGGATCCACAAAGTGCAATACTATGTGGATATTAGATTCAGCATGCTTGCACCACTATACTTCTCATCGAGAGAGGTTTGCTACCTACTAGAAGGTCGATGGTAGAAGTGTCAGCCTTGGAGATGATCACCCATGCAAAGTAGCTGAAATTGGCTCTATCAGGGAGAGGATGTATGACGGGATCATTCGTACATTATCAAATGTCAGGCATGTACCAGAGTTAAAAAAGAATTTAATTTTTTTGGGCTACTTGGAGGAGCAGGGTTATGCTTTTAGTAGCCAGGCTGGGAGTGGATGTTTGAAAATTTCCAAGGAAGCTTTGGTGGTGATGAGAGGTAGAAGACTGAGCAACAATCTTTACAGAATGGAAGACTCAGTGGTAAATGATAGTACAAAGGTGCTAGCAGCGGCATAGGAGGAGCATATTTTATATCGATTGTGGCACTATCGGATGGGTCATATGAGTGACTGTGGGCTCACAGAACTAAGCAGAAAAGGTATGATCCCAATCCTGAAGAAGGAGGGCACAGATCTTTATGAGCTATGTATCTTTGGCAAACAGCATAGGGTGAAGTTTACTAGAAATACCAAGCGTAGTGAGAGAGTGCTACATTTACTGCACTCGGATATGTGGGGACCAGCTCCTGTATCTGCTAGAGATGGGGTGAGATACTTTGTCACTTTCATTGATGAATTTTTAAGGAAGGTGTGGGTTTATCTAATCTAAAAAAAATTAGAGGTGTTTGCCCAGTTCAGAGCCTGAAGAGTTGAAGTAGAGGAGTCAAGAAGATAGGTAAAGTGTTTGAGGTCGGACAATGGAGGAGAGTATACTAGCCTAGAGTTTAGAAGGTACTGTGAGAAAAGTGGCATCAAATGCCATTACACGGTGAGGATGACTCCCCAGCAGAATTATGTTACGGAGAGGATGAACCGGACACTGATCGAGAAGGCACGGAGTTTAATGCTGTAGACATCAATCCTAAAGTTCTTTTGGGATGATGCTCTAACTTTTTCTTATTTTCTTGTGAATAGGTCTTCTCATTATAAGCTGAATGAAGGCATTCCAGAAGAGGTCTGGAGTGGAAAGAAGGTGGAGCTTGGCCACCTGAAAGTTTTCGGTTGCACAACTTATGCACATGTGGAGGCAATCGAGAGGAGTAAATTAGATCCAAAATCTCAAAAGATGACATTCATAGGGTATCCACAAGGAGTCAAGGGGTACCTGCTGTGGGACTCTCAGGCACCAAAGTCAGTGATCAGCAGGGATGTTATCTTTGATAAAAAGAGTATCTTGAGGAGGTCTGAGATAGATGGATCTAGAGAAACAAAGGTGAACAGCGGTGGCTAGTCAGAGAATGATGGTATGCATGTTACATCCACTTGCAGGAGTGTTCCTGTTGAGGTGGAGCTAGGCAGAAAAGTATTATCTCAGATTAAAAATCAGCATGGAGGGTCGGTAGTTCAAACTAATATGCAGGAGCAGCCACAAACATCAGACAGAGATGTGCCAGTGGGAGTGGCTTTGTACAAGCCCCAGCATACTATTAGGAGACCGATTAAATATGGCATTGATGAGGTTATCTCTTATGTACTCATCACTGCTAATGGAGATCTAGAGAATTATACAGAGGCCATGGAGAGTGAGGATCATGATTCATGGATGCAATCCATGATGGAGGAGATGAAATCACTTGAGAAGAATCAGACATGGCAACTGGTGGAGCTTCCTGAGGGTGCTCAACCTATTGGCTCAAAGTGGGTGTTCACAAAGAAAGAAGCACCTTCAAAACAAGGTGGAGTCAGATTCAAAGTAAGGCTGGTAGCAAAGGGATACTCACAAAAGGAAGGGACTAACTACACAAAATATTCTCTCCTATGGTGCGTCATACTTCTATTCGAGTTTTGCTGTCATTGGTGGCACAGCATAACATGAAATTAGAATAGATAGACATGAAGATGGCCTTCCTTCATGGGACTTTGGAGGAAAGAATCTACATGAAGCAGCCAGATAGTTTTATGGAGATGGGATAGGAAGAAAAGGTGTGTTTACTCAAAAAGTCTTTGTATGGCTTGAAACAATCCCCTCGTCAGTGGTATCGAAGGTTTGATAGCTTTGTCTTGAGCTTGGGTTTCAGCAGATATGAACATGATTATTGTGTCTACGTCAAGGATGTAGATGAGGAGGATGCCCTGTACCTATTATTGTATGTAGATGATATGCTCATTGCCGGTAGAAGCATGGATGCAGTGAAAAGATTGAAAAGGACACTATCATCTGAATTTAAGATGAAAGATTTAGGTCCAGCTGAGAAAATCCTTGGAATGGAAATTTGCAGAGATAGGTGCGAAGGAGTGCTCCATTTGTCATAAGAAAAGTATGTCCAGAAGGTTCTAGAGAGGTTTGGGATGAAGAAGGATAAACCAGTAGAGACGTCATTGCCAAGCCATATATCTCTCTCTAAGTTACAGTGCCCCCAGTAAGAAGAGGAGAGAGAGTACATGGAATGAATTTCTTATGCAAATACTATAGACAGTATGATGTACACTATGGTATGCTATAGATCAGATATAGCATATGTTGTGAGCACAATTAGTAGATACATGGCTAATCCTAGGAAGGAATACTGGAAAGCATTGAAATGGATATTGAGATATATGCATGGAACAAGGGATTATGGTTTGATATTTGGTGGGTAGTCGGGAGGATTTGGAGAACAATCTGTGAAGATGTGTGAAGGTTCAGTTCCTCTAGAAGGGTTTATTGATGCAAATTATGCAGGTGATCTTGATACAAAGAGGTCTACTACTGGATATCTCTTCTCGTATATGGTGGATCGATGTCTTGGAGATCAATCCTTCAGCCAATCACGGTCTTGTCTACCACAGAGGCTGAGTACATTGGGATAATGGAGGCTACAAAGGAAGCCCTTTGGCTTAGGAGGCTGATTGATGAGTTAGGGGTAGAGCATAGCTAGGTTACACTATTCAATGATAGTCAAAGTGCTCTGTTGTTGGCACAGAACCCAATTTATCATGCGCGTACAAAGCATATAGATGTGAGGTACCATAGGATCAAAAAGCTGGTAGAGGAAGGTGAAGTAGAACTGATGAAGGTCCATATCAAAGAGAATCAATCTGATGCACTCATGAAGATACTCCCCAGAGACAGCTTTCAAAGATGTGTGGCATGGATGGGTTTGTTGAGAAGAGACTAGTTCACAAGGACATGGAAGCACCAAGGTGAAAAATGTGAGCTCAGAAGTGGCACTCCCAAGTCTTGAAAATATGAGAAGACAGGTCATGGGAAGACGGGAGCGAGCCAGAAGAAGAATCAGTCTTAATAGTATAGTTTAGAAACTGGGCTGGCTCACTCTGAGATTGAGTCGGCTCAGTTGGAATCTTGGTTGGCTCGGTCCAGGCCTTGGTCGGCTAGATCTCAGATGAAAATTCAGATAGAGAGCAGCATTTTTGAGCTATTAGCATAATACACAATTGGGTCGGCTCAGTCTCGGATTGAGCTGACCCAATCATAGGTTAGCCGGCTCAGTCTGAAATTGGGCCGGCTCAGCTTTCGTGGGTTATTATTTTGTGTACGTGGGTTGTTTGAATTTGGAAAGTTTTTCTATGAGCTTGGGTTTGACCCTTTGTAAAGTATATATACTGAAAATAGGTCAAGATTGTAAGTGTACTGAAATATACTGAACAAAAGCTCTTTTCTTTCAAAAATCTCTTCTTCTCTATTCCTTGATTTATTTGATCATTCTTCCATAGAGATCTCTAAGAAGTACTTTCTTGATGCTTGGCTAATCACTGGCAGCTACGTCGATCCGTATGGAAAGAGCACATATTCCTAACATACCTGGAGACTTGTCCTCCTGCTAAGAAGCAGACAGGAAGGAGGTGCATGCCTAGGGAGGCATGCGCCCCATGAGGATAAAACATAGGGTCCCATAAAGATGGGACTCTAGGTTGCTTCGGGGCATTAAACTATGTGGTGCCAAGAAGTCTTGTCTGACCAGTCTTGCCACCACTTAAGGAGAGTTTTGAGGGTCTCTCATCTAATTGGATCAGATGATGTCATTCGACCAATCAGATTTAGATCTAATTGCACAAAGGGCCATGATTGGCCAAGATGATGTGGCACTGCATGGCGCAGTAGGACCTATATAAATCCTATCTGCGCCTAGAATTAAATGATTCTGCCTTTAGCCCATGCCACATAGCCCCTCTCCCTCCTCCATGCCACCCTCTGGTCCTCTCTCTCCTCTCCATGCCCAAGGACTTTTGGGCACGAATAAGGTGTGATCCAAGCAAGTGAAAGGCACCAGAAAAGGAAGAAGGCAGCACTGCTGCAAGAGACAATGGCTATTCTTCAAAAATAGTTTTGAAGACCTTCAAGATCAGATCTAAATCTAATTTTTGGAGGATTGATTGAGAAGAAGAAGATCTTCAGATCTTGCCTGAGTGGATATCGATAGAGGTCAGGCACTTACGTGGCTACATCCAGAACCTCAGACAAATATTGAAATCATCATAGGATAATTGATTATCCAAAATAAAGATATAATTAAATTAGATTTAATTTTAATTTTTATTTTTATTATCAGATCAATAAGATTAAATCTGAGGACTCTTAGATCTGATTAGGATCTTAGAAAATTTATTTTTGAAATATTCCTCCTAATCTAATCAGATCTGAATGAATTTGATTCAGAAAATAGGTTTTTTCCTTCATTGATACGATCAATACCGCTTGTGATTAATTTAATTTTAGATTTATAGTTTCATACTGACATGTTATACATCTTTGATGTAGGGTTTTGTAATCTAATTACATGCATATTATAAATTAAACTATTTAATCTATGTCTTTTGCAGCTTTAATTTTGAAAAAGTTTTGAAATCTATGTATGAAACTCTGCATGTTTTTCAATAGTGAGATAATCCTGCACATCGAAAATGGAGCAAGAGTTACTACTGTGGTTGTGGGAGTTGAAGAAAAATCCTGATTTCCCAGATCAGATTCGTTCAGATCTGATCGGATCAAGAGATATATTTCAAAAAAAATTTTCTTTAATCCAAATCAGATCTAGGATGTTTCAGATCTAATTCTTATTATTTTAATAATAAAAATAAATCCTAGATAAATTAAATCAAATTTAATTTACCTTGATATACGATAATCTTATTACCCATTTGATGATCTTGTAAGCAGTGAAAGGTTCTGGATCTAGCCACGCAAGTGCCTGGCCTCTACCGATATCCACTCAGGCTAGATCTGGAGATTCTCTTCTTCTCTATCACGTCTCCAAAAATTAGATCTGGATCTAATTTGGAGGATCTTCAAAATACCTTTCGAAGATCAGCAGTTGTCCTTTATAGCAGCGCAGCCTTCTAGTTTTCTGTCGCCTTTCTCTCATTTGGATTGCACCAACTTGCATCCCAAACTACTTTAGGAATGGAGAGGAGAGGGAGAAGATGGTCTTGGCATGGAGGAGGAGGAGAGAGGTAGCCTTAGGGCATGGAGAATTTTCAGATGCCTCTTGAGTTGGGCGCAGGGTCTTATTTATAGACTATGCGTGATCCAACTCCTCTTCTACCCAATCAATCACAACTTTTTGTGAAATCAGATCTAAATTAGATTGGTGGGAATAGAGTCCCTTGGATTCCTCCTTAGATGATACCTAAGACTAGTCAAACTTGGTTCTTAGGAGAAGTCTAATCGAAATTCAAAAAGGAGATGGTGTCCCTATCCAACAGGGACTCTTGGGCACCTAGTCTCTGTCAAACCCTAGTCTCTGTCATATGATGTAATCATTCGATTCAAGTTCGATGTGAAAACCTAAATAGAAACTCTTTCTATTATTTCACTCTGCCATGGCCATGGACTTCTGGACTTGATTCTCATGATCATCATAGGGCTGCTCCTCTACCATCGAGGTAGATAGATTCCATCTTGATGCAATCCAATTCCTACAATGAACATGCTATAGCCAACATACACCTCAGGATTCCAAATGGCTAGGAGACCGAGTAATGGTGTAGTCAAACTATAACACCCTCAAGGTGAACTACCGATGCACCTCAGGTCAAAGAACCAGACACACTACTGCAGCATCGAGTCAGTCATTGACGAGAAGGTAGACTTCCTAATGACTACTCGAGGTGGTCACGCTCAGTGCCCTCGTTCTCTAACGAGTACCTGTACTCTCGCTCCGGTGTCTCCACACCGTAGACTCAAGACTCATCTACTAAAGAGAAGCGATTGTACACCAACCTTCCGGATCAATCACCATCCTCGTGATGATCCTATGGTCGGGAGCATTTTATGAGTTAATAATGATTATTCATGTCTTAAATTTTCAACTCTTGAAAATATGAATTATCATTACCATTAACTCAAAGGATGTATCACAGACACTAAATACACATATGTGATAGAAAATAATCCATTTTATTGATTTATAGTCAAAATTATAATTTTGCCCCTAGAAGTGTATTACAAGTGTCAGCCAATTCTGGCTTCTAGGGCACATATATCTAACAATCTCCCACTTGTCCTAAAGCCAATTGGCTACAAGTCTAAGTCCCATCTTCTCAAGGTGGGCTTCGATCTTCTGCTGGCCCAACGGCTTTGTAAGTGGGTCTGCCACATTATCTGTGGAGTTGACTCTCTTGACCTCGACGTAACCCTTCTCGAGGTAATCGCGGATGAGGTGGTATCGCCGCTCAATGTGCTTGGATTTCTGGTGAGACCTCGGCTCCTTAGCAAGGGCTATGGCGCCATTGTTGTCGCAGTATAGAGGAATGGCATCTGATGGCATTACTCCAATTTCTGCAGCAAACTTCTTGTACCAGAATGCTTCCTTCGCAGCCTCTGATGCAGCGATATATTCTGCTTCCATGGTGGAATCTGCTATCACGGTTTGCTTGAAACTCTTCCAGCTGACAGCACCACCATTGCACACAAACAGACTCCCAGATGTCGACTTTCGATCATCTATATCGGACATGAAATCCGAGTCTGTGTATCCCTGGACTTGGAGTTCTCCATTACCAAAGACCAACATCATATCCTTAGTTCTTCTCAAGTACTTAAGGATACATTTCACAGAAGTTCCAGTGTTCTTCACCTGGATTTGACTGATATCTGCTTGTGACACTCACAGCATGGGCTATATCAGGTCGTGTACATAGCATGGCATACATGAGGCTCCCTATTGCAGAAGCATAAGGGATCTTGCTCATGCGTTCTATTTCCTCAGGTGTGCTAGGGCACATCTTCTTGGAAAGATGAATACCATGTCTGAAGGGTATTAATCCCCTCTTAGAGTTTTCCATACTAAACCTCTTTAGTACTTTCCTCTATGTACATCTTCTGTGAAAGTCCTAGCATCCTATTCGGTCTATCCCTATAGACCTTAATTCCTAGAATAAAGGATGCTTCACCTAGGTCTTTCATGGAGAATTCCTTGGACAACCATATTTTGACTGTGGTCAACATGGGAATATCATTCCCAATAAGGAGGATGTCATCCACGTACAATACGAGGAAGACAACAGCGCTCCCACTGACCTTTTTGAAGACACACGGTTCCTCTTCATTTTTGATGAAACCAAACATTTTGATCACATCATTGAAATGAGTGTTCCAGCTCCGAGATGCTTGCTTAAGTCCATATATGGACCTTTGCAGCTTGCAAACCTTGTGATCAGTATCACTGGATGTGAAACCTAGCGGCTGTTCCATATAGATATCTTCCTCAAGATATCCATTTAAGAATGCCATTTTCACGTCCATTTGCCATATTTCATAATCGAAATAGGCTGCAACGGAAAGCAATGTGCGGATGGATTTTAGCATAGCCACTGGGAAAAGGTATCCTGATAGTCAATGCCTTCGCGTTGACTATAACCTTTTGCCACTAGTCTAGCCTTGAATGTCTCCACATTTCCCATCTGCACCAATCTTTCTCTTGAAGATCCATTTACACCCAATAGGTACTATACCTTCTGGTGGATCTACCAAGGTCCAGACTTGGTTTGAGTGCATCGAGTCAATTTCTGACTGCATTGCCTCTAGCCATTTCTCGGAGTCGATATCTGATATCGGCCTCATTGTAGGTTTTGGGATCATCACCATGAGCACCATTACCTACGAGGAACATTTTCTCTACTTCCTCTGAAATAATACCTAAGTATCTCTCAGGGGGATGGAAAACTCTTTCCGATCTACGAGGTGGAGGAGGTAGTGTTCTTATTGGCTCAACCTGATTTGGTTCCAATTGGTCCTTAGCTCGTTGTACTTGTGAGACTTTCTCATCAAGCTTAATCTGCTTTCCAATGCCGCTATCTTGAATAAACTATTTTTCAAGAAAGATGGCATGTCGACTCACAATCACATTGTGGTCTTCTGGAATGTAGAAATAGTATCCTAATGACTCTTTAGGATATCCTATGAATCGAGCTCTGAAGGACCTAAACTCTAACTTGTCCGCTTGTTGTCTTTTGACATGAGCCGGACAACCCCAAATTCTGAGATGACTCAGACTTGGTTTCTTACCATGCCATATCTCATACGGTGTGGTAGGAACGGTTTTAGAGGGAACCCTATTCAGTAGATAAATTGAAGTTAACAATGAGTGTCCCCAAAAAAAAAAATCAGGGAGGTCTGTGAAGCTCATCATGGATCGGAACCATATCCAATAGAGTCCGATTTCTCCATTCTGAAATCCCGTTGAGTTGAGGTGTTCCTGGTGGAGTCCATTGAGAGACTATGCCATTTTTCTTGAGATAGTCTAGGAATTTTGGCTAAGGTATTCACCTCCTCGATCTGATCGAAGAACCTTAATGGGTTTTCAGTTTATTTTTCTACTTCATGTCTGAATTCTTTGAACTTTTCAAAAGCTTCAGACTTGTGTCTCATAAGATACACATACCCATACCTAGATAGATCATCGGTAAAGGATAATGAAGTAGACAAAATTGCCTCTAGCCGGCACATCAAATGGGCCGCACACATCAGTATGTACTAGGGCAAGGAGATCTGTGGCCCTTTCCCCATGTCCAACAAAAGGGAGTTTAGTCATTTTGCCTTGAAGACAAGATTCACAAGTTGGATATGACTCGAAAGTCAATGGACTCAATAGCCCATTTTTCTCCAATTTGTTGATCCTATCTTCTGCTATATGACCTAATCTCAGGTGCCATAGATATCTATCATTTGGACTATCCCTAGGTCATTTGGCATTCACGTTTTGCTCGATAGTTAGAACAGATACATCAATATGTAGCTGATAAAGACCGTTAATAAGGAAACCATTTGCAATTTTATTTCTTTCATAAAGAATGTTACAATGGTCCTTAAAGAAGGTAATCACATAGCCTTCTAGTGCTAAGCATGAAACAGAAATCAAATTCCTGCTAGCTGCAGGCACATAATAACAGTCTTTCAAAACTAAGTCTAAACCAGATGGTAATC
>QRFJ01007140.1:0-32881 GCA_006176705.1 Cocos nucifera
AGGTAAGTGAGATCGGTGGAAGGGATATGCCATTAACTCGACAAAACATATTTAGGTCAAGTAGCTCCTAATTAAAAATCAATCGATCATATCTGCCAGACTTACCTTAGACATCAAATTATCGAATCAGAATCAATTGGGTTAGCCTACAACCTAGGTTCAAACCGTGGAGCTAAATTAGGTCTTGACTCGATTGAGTCACATCTCAATATGATTCAATCTTGATCCAGACTTAATCCAATTAGGCTAGTCAAAACTA
Organism: Cocos nucifera; assembly: GCA_006176705.1. Taxonomy (NCBI): domain Eukaryota; kingdom Viridiplantae; phylum Streptophyta; class Magnoliopsida; order Arecales; family Arecaceae; genus Cocos; species Cocos nucifera. The sequence goes on from QRFJ01007140.1 coordinate 260, forward strand.
ATCTTTCTTTGTTTCCATCTAACCAACTCTTGATTTGGTTTGATCAACCGTTAGACCTAATTAAGCTACCCAAGCCTGAACCCAATTTTATGAATATATCCTAGATCTAAAAATTTAGAATTTTTAGATCTAATTAATTTTATAATCTTAATTCTTAATTAAATTTTGGATTCATGAACAAAATATGTAACAAAATTCTAGGATTTTAGGATCTAGAATTTTACAGAAAAATAAGTTATGATTTTTTATTAAGAATGAATGCGCAGCATTCCTACACATCATAAGAACACCGCATTGAATGGAAGGAGAGGGCCTTAAAATCTAATTTTGTTATTATGATCGGATGGTCAAGAAGAATATTTTAATCAAAAATATAATTTTTACTACAAAACTAGTTAGATCTAAATCATATATCGCATAAATAATTAATGATCTAACCTATACATGTTTTGCATACATCTCATGTATCATAAGTCAATCAACCATGCATATTTTTAGATCTGAAATATCATAAATTAATTCTAAAAAATAAAATTTTAAATTTGATCATAACAAAAATAAAACTATTTTAGATATTTTATAGGACTATTCTATAACTAGTCTAAGCATGCATCTTTCATATCTCATATAAATAAAATAAAAATTAAAAATTCTATTTTTTATATTTTTAGATTTGATTACAATAATTATAACATCAAGAAAATAAAAATAAATTAGATCTAAAATTATATTTTAATCAATTTAATAATATGATTATACTAGACTACACATAGAACTATTCTATTCCTAGTCTAGTCATTCATCTCATACATTATAGATCTAAATCATAAAATTTTTAATTTTTTAATTTTAGAATCAATCACATCTGATATAACATCTAAAATTCTTTAATATCAGATCATAAATAAAAATTAAATTAGATCTAAAGTAGATCTGATGAACTACCAACCTGGCTTTGATACTAGTTGAAGAAAAATCTTGTTTTTCTTGCACATGATCGTTCAGATCTGATTCGATCTGAAAGAATATTTCAAAAAAAATTTTCTATGATCCTAATTAGATCAGAGACATATTGAATCTAATCCTAAAGATTTAATATTATATAGTAAAAATAAAATTAAATCTAATTTAATTTCATATCTTGTATTTGGTTAATCAAATTATCCTATGATGATCCTAAATGATCCTAAGGTTCTGGAAGGAGCCATGCATGCACCTTACCTCTATTAGTGTCCACTCTAGCAGGATCTAGAGGTCATCTCCTTTTGAATCACCTCTTCAAAAATTAGTTCTGGATCTGATCTTGAAGTTCTTCAAAACTTTTTTGAAGAAGCAGCGGTCATCTCTTTCAGCAGTGCTACCTTCTTCCTGATCTAGGCACTTTCTTCCTTCGATTGCACTTGAACCCATGCCAAACTCCTTTGGACATGGAGAAGAGAGAGAGAGGATCAAAGGGAGGCATGGAATAGATGAGGGCAGTCTTGTGGCATAGTGAAAAGACAAAGCTCCCTAACCCTAGGCGTAGATAGGGTTTAAATAGATCTTGCTGCACCATGCAGTGCCACATCATCCCGACCAATCAGAGGCCTTCATTCAATCAGATCTAAATCTAATTGATGGGATGATGTCATTTGATTCAATCAGATATGAGTCCCTAAAAAATTCACATAGATGGCACCAACACTGGATAAACCTAAAAGTCTTTGGCGCTTGGGTGTTTGAATCAATCATGAAAACCTGGAGTCCCATTTGTATGGGAAATGGGACTCCATCTCTTATCCACATGCGGTGCATGCCTAGGGTGGCATGCATCCTCTCTCTTACCTCTTTTAGCTGGGGGACAAGAGCCCTTGGTGCTCTCCTATAGGCACATGACACATGGCCCTATGTCCAAGTGTTCAGGGTCTACTATTAACCTATGTCCAGAAATAGGAATTAGGAGGTGACAGAAATTGGTAGGTGTTGTTTTAAATTTATCTAACAAATTAAGATAATCCATTTCTAATCCTAGTCTAGTCATTCATCTCATACATTATAGATCTAAATCATAAAATTTTTAATTTTTTGATTTTAGATCTAATCACATCTGATATGACATCTAAAATTCTTTAATATCAAATCATAAATAAAAATTAAATTAGATCTAAAATAGATCTGATGAACTACCAACCTGGCTTTGATACTAGTTGAAGAAAAATCTTGTTTTCCTTGCACATGATCGTTCAGATCTGATTCGATCTGAAAGAATATTTTAAAAAAAATTTTCTATGATCCTAATTAGATCAGAGACATATTGAATCTAATCCTAAAGATTTAATATTATATAGTAAAAATAAAATTAAATCTAATTTAATTTCATATCTTGTATTTGGTTAATCAAATTATCCTATGATGATCCTGAATGATCCTAAGGTTCTGGAAGGAGCCATGCATGCACCTGACCTCTATTAGTGTCCACTCTAGCAGGATCTAGAGGTCTTCTCCTTTTGAATCACCTCTTCAGAAATTAGTTCTGGATCTGATCTTGAAGTTCTTTAAAACTTTTTTGAAGAAGCAGCGGTCATCTCTTTCAGTAGTGCTACCTTCTTCCTGATCTAGCCATCTTTCTTCCTTCGATTGCACTTGAACCCATGCCAAACTCCTTTGGACATGGAGAAGAGAGAGAGAGGATCAAAGGGAGGCATGGAATAGATGAGGGCAGTCTTGTGGCATAGTGAAAAGAAAAAGCACCCTAACCTTAGGCGTAGATAGGGTTTAAATAGATCCTGTTGCACCATGCAGTGCCACATCATCCCGACCAATCAGAGGCCTTCATTCAATCAGATCTAAATCTAATTGATGGGATGATGTCATTTGATTCAATCATATATGAGTCCCTAAAAAATTCACATAGATGGCACCAACACTGGATAAACCCAAAAGTCTTTGGCGCTTGGGTGTTTGAATCAATCATGAAAACCTGGAGTCCCATTTGTATGGGACTCCATCTCTTATCCACATGCAGTGCATGCCTAGGGTGGCATGCATCCTCTCTCTTACCTCTTTTAGCTGGGGGACAAGAGCCCTTGGTGCTCTCCTATAGGCACATGACACATGGCCCTATGTCCAAGTGTTCAGGGTCTACTATTAACCTATGTCCAGAAATAGGAATTAGGAGGTGACAGAAATTGGCAGGTGTTGTTTTAAATTTATCTAACAAATTAAGATAATCCATTTCTGATCTAGATAAGCTCCAGTTAGACTATGATAAGGTTTCTGAGTGAGTCCAAATAAATTTGGCTCAGTAGAGATGAATCAAAATGATTACAAAAGAAGAATATTAGGCTCAATCATGTGCTAGCATGATTTTCTTGAACCTTATTGGATCTAATCCAAATCAATTGAACTAGGTTAGTCCAATTGATGACATCTAGATCCAAATTCTTATTTGTGTGATCCAGTTAGGTTCAGTTTCATGTGGTAATGAGATATTTCACAATCTCTATCATCGATATCATCGAAACATCTTTCGATGGACCAAAATTTTTCTAATTCATATAATTAGAATGATCGATCATCTAAATCATTCTAATTGCTTTCAAAATCTACCAGTGATACCTAGCAATATATGATGGCAACCCATCAGAACTGAAAGTAAACCTCTCAGTATAGCTACCTGTGTGATTGGGTTCTTCTATCTTGAGCTCCGACTAGATTAGGGTTAAGATGAATTCATCAAACCCAATATCTGTCATATGAATTAATCATTCGATTTGAGTCCAATATGAAACTCTAATAGAAACTTTTTCTATCATCTTCACTCTGTCATGGCCATGGGCTTAAGGACTCAATCTCATGATTATCATAGGGCTACTCATCATCTACCGAGGTAGATAGATCCCCTATTGGTGTAATCCAATTCCTACAATGAACATGCTATAGCCAACATACACTTCAGGATTCTGAATGGCTAGGAGATTGAGTTATGGTATAGTCAAACTATAACACCCTCAAGGTAAACTATCGATGCACCTCAGATCAAAGAACTAGACAAACCACTGCAGCATCGAGTCAGTCATTGACTAGAAGGTAGACTTTCTTATAACTGCCAAAGGTGGTCACGCTCAGTGCCCTTGTTCTCTAACGAGTACCTATACTCTCGCTCTAGTGTCTCCACACCATAGACTCAAGACACATCTATTCTAAGAAAGTGATCATACACCAACCTTCTAGATTGATCACCATCCTCATGAGGATATTACGGTTGGGAGCAGTTTATGAGTTAATTATGAAAATTTATGTCTCAAATTTTCAACTCTTGAAAATATGAATTATCATTACTAATAACTCAATGGATGTATCACAAACACTTTAAATATGCACTATGATAGATAATAATTTATTTATTAATTTATAATGAAAATTATAAAATTATCCTTAGAAGTGTATTACAAGTATTTAGCCAATCTGACTTCTAGGACATACATCTAACAATAATCTATGTGGATATAGTTTCTATATAATTCATCCTCTTAACCAAAAGGCTCGTAGGATACCTCAGAGTTCAACTATCAACTCTAATCAGGCTATCCACATTATATTTTAAAATACGAAATCCATCACATGGATTATTCTAGCCAAGGTTTTGCTATATTGAAATATAGTGATATATTCTTCTCCAACTCTTGGAGTGGTCAATCCCATCTTGATCACGCTTCGACTTTGCAAATACTTAACTATACCCAGAAGCCTTTCGTTACTAAATTAAAAATTTAGTTAGTCTGGTATCAAAGCATAGTGAGTTGCTTGCAAGCCACTAAGGTAATTTTTCGGACCTGATGGAAGCGACGTAGAATGTGCTTCGTCTGCTGGTGTGCCTTTGATTCCTTCACCTAAGCTATGGCATCAGTGCTTTCATAGTAGAGCAAGATTGGACCATCTCGGGAGGGTGCTACTTCGAGCTCGGTGATAAACTTTCTAAACCATATATTTTTCTTTGCAGCATCTGATGCTGCGATGTACTCTAGTTCACAAACAAAGTCTGCCACAGTATGCTGCTTGAAACTCTTTTAGTAGATGGCTCCACCATTTAAAGTAAAGATATATCACGACATGCTTCTGCTATCATTATGGTTAGATTGAAAGCTGGAGTTTATAAACCCCACAAGTTTCAGATCTAACTCGCCATAAACCAACCATTGGTCCTTAGTATTTCTCAAATACTTAAGGATGGCTTTAACCACTTTTCAGTGATTTTCTCTAGGATCAGACTGGTATCTCACTTACTACTCCTAGTGAGTATGTCATGTCTAGTCTTGTACATGTCATGGAATATATGATAGCTCCCACTATCGAAGCAAATGGGATCCTACTCATATGCTCTCTCTCTTTAAGAGTTGTCGGACAAGCCTTCTTAGAGAGAGAAATTTCATGGCCTATCGAGAGATAGCCTTTTTTGGAATTCTCCATGCTGAACCTTTTCAGCACAATATCTATGTACGTGAACTAGGATAATCCAAGCATTCTTTTAGATCTATCTCTATAGATCTTCATGTTATGGTATCAACTCGCTCTAATACCAAACTATTGGGATATCAACTACTCTGATATCACTTGTTAAGGATCTAGTATCAAATTATTATAGTTGAAAGAAATAAAATAAGAAAATAATCAAGTACGTGGATAAGCCTAAAGGCTCATCTCCATGGGTCACACAAAGCTTCATTATTAAAAAAAAAAATAGGTACAAGAGGAGAACACCCACTCTCAACTCACCGTACATAAATCTCTCTCAACTAAAAACTAACCTCATAAAAGTTCTCTCAGAATTCTAAGGAGACTCATAGAAGCTAAAAGATGCTCTACCTTCATAGCCTCCTCGTCGGATGCTATGCACCTATTGCTTCTCTCTCTCATGGGCTGCATGAACTCGACGCTCTGCCAAGCTCCTCTTGGCGGCTACCTAAGCCTCTTTATGTGCCTCTCATGCCACATGCGCTACCTTTTTTGCTCCATAGCACCTCAACCCTTTAAATGGGATGAGAATGCTCTTCTCAGCAGTTCACAGGAGTCCTAACAGGGCTCGTTCTCCTAATATGAGTTGAACATATCTTTGATGGAGTCTTAGAATATTTTTCAACCTTCAGATAATGACCGCAACCCTGCATGGCTGCTGGATCTTATGGTCCATGCACAACTCCCATAGACCTCTTGGATTAATCACAATTCGAATCCAAACAGAAAAAATCCTATCATGTTCTATTCGCCTCCATCGAGCCAACTCGATCAGGGGTCAAGCTGGCTCGACTGCATCTCATCTGGACTCCTGCTATCTATTTGCCTAAGAGAGCTAGCTCGACTGTGGTTCAAGCCGGCTCGATCTCAATCCAAGCTGACTCGATCGCGTATCAAAGTTACCTCGACTGCTGTGCTAAAAACTAATTCTCTTCTTACTATGGAGCAAATTCGAGGCATCAAATCCTAACAATCTCCATCTCGACTCGATATTTGACCTTCACCTAACTTTGAGAGCTTGTGATCCATCTCGCCTCCATACCCTCGGGCATGCTTGCTAATCATGGATGGGCAAACATGGAAGTTGAGTCAGGCCGCTCAATCCCACATCTATCATTGGCTGTGTCCACTTTGACCAAAGGCCTACTAGGAGAATTCTCCTATAGCAAAAGAAACTTCACTCTGCGATGTCACCTCTCATCCTTCCGAGTCTCCCATCTCGTGCCCGATCCATCTCCACTTGGAGCTCTACTTTGCACTGGGCTCCCTTTGGCTCCTAAAGCTCTACCTCACACTAGACTTTCTGTCAGATTGTAATATTCTCTTATCTTCTTCTTTTCCTCCAATATCATCCTATCATCATGCATGACCTTCAAGATTCTATCACCAGTTACCCACCTATAGTCGTTTAAATCCAATTTGCTCGGTGAAATAAGATTCTGCCTGAAATTGGGTATGTATCGGACCTCTCTTAATCTTCTCACTGCACCATCATTTGTCTTCTAGCTGACCATCCCAATGCCTCTAATCGAATAGCTCAACCCATCCAGTAGATAAACAGTGTCGTCAGTACTCTCTAGGGAGTCAAACTGCTTCTTTCTGTAGTAAACATAATATGTGCATGTAGAATCTAAAATCCACTACTGAAAGAACTAGATATCTCGTCAGATATCTCCACGACGTCATCTTCTGACTCACTACTGACCATCACTGCAGTAGCCCTCGTTCGATCCTTGAGTTGTGGACAATCCTTGACTCGATATCCCAACTCATCGTACCAGTAGCATCTAATCTTTCTAGGATCCCTCATCTTGGATTTGGATCATCCTCCTCGTGATTCTCTATCACTCCATCTACTGCCTCCTACTCCTTCAAAAATTGCCAAAGCTGAGCTACCACCATCTGAGCTCGAAGCTAAGTTCTTCCTCCTGAGAACTTCATTCTATAGTATCATTGTAGTGACCTCATCCATCTTGATGGTGCTCTTTTCTACTAAAAGAGCAGTCACCAAGAACTCATATGAAGGAGGGAGCGATGCTAGCAAGACCAATGCCCTAATCTTTTCATCAACTTTTTCACCAATGCTAAGGAGGTCAGTGAGGATCTTCTAAAAGTTGGATAGATGCTTCTCCATGCTTTGGCCTTCGTCCATCCATAGCTGGTAGAACTGCCTCCAAAGAAATAGCATATTGGTGAGCAACTTTGCCATGTACAACTCCTCAAGCTTCAACCATAGTACCATCAATAAAGTATCATAAAGTACATGGATCACCACATCATCTGCTAGGTACAAGCGGATTGTGCTCACCACCTGCATCTTAATCCGCTTCCAATCCTTCATCTCTATGGTGCCTGATGTCTCATCATACAAGAGAGCATCAATCAACCTATGTTGGATGAGGACATCTTTTACCCTTGCTTGCCACAAGCAGAAATTGCCTTTTCCATCGAACCTATTGATCTCCACCTTGATTGTGCTTATCTTCTCTGTATTCTTCAATCTTTATCTACTACTATAATCTACGCTTTGATACTATCTAGCTCTGATACCAATTATTGTGGTATCAACTCACTCTGATACCAAACTATTAGGATACCAACTACTCTGATACCATTTGTTAAGGATCTAGTACCAAATTATTATGATAAAAAAAATAATAAAATAAAAAAATAATCAAGTACATGGATCAACCTAAAGGCTCGCCTTCATGGGGCATGCAAAGCTTCACTATAAAAGAGAAAAATAGGTACAAGAGGAGAACACCCACTCTCAACTTATCCTGCATAAATCTCTCTCAACTAGAAGCTATCATCATAAAAACTCTCTTAGAATCCCAAGGAGACCCAAAGAAGCTACAAGATGCTCTGCCCTCACAGCCTCCTCATCGGATGCTATGCACCTATTGCTTTGCTCTCTCACGGGCTGCACATACTCAGTGCTCTGTCAAGCTCCACTCGGTGGCTGTCTGAGCCTCTTTATATGCCTCTCATATCACACGCACCACTTTTTTTGCTCCATAGTACCTCAATTCTTTAAATAGGATGAGAATCCTCTTCTCAATAGTTTATAAGAGTTCTAATAGGGCTCGTTCTCCTAATATGAGTCAAACATGTCCTTGATAGAGTCTTGAAATATTTTTCAACCTTCAAATCATGACTACAATCCTTCACGATTGCTGGATCCTATGGTCCATGCACAACTTCCATAGATCCCATGGATTAATCATAATCTATGTCTAAATAAAAAAAAAAACCCATCATATTCTGTTCACCTCCATCGAGGTAGCTCGATCAGCGGTCGAGCTGGCTTGACTGCATCTTGCCCAGACTCCTGCTATCTATCTGATTAAGAGAGCCGACTTGGCTGTGGTTCGAGCTGGCTCGATCTCAATCCAAGCCGACTCGATCGTGTATCAGAGCCGGCCTGACTGCTATGCTAAAAACTAATTCTCTTTTTGCTGTGGGTCAAATTCAAGAAGTCAAATCCTAACACTTTATCCGTAGGACGTAGGATGCTTCATTCAATTTCTTCAAGAATAATTGAGATGACAACCAAACTTTTATTCCCTGCAGTGCGGGAATGTCGTTTCTGATTAAGAGAATATCATCCATGAATAAGACAAAGAATACCACTGTTGGATCATTTGCCTATTTATAAATGCAGGACTCTTCTCCATTTTTAACGAAACCATATGTTTTGATCATCTTAGCAAAATGTATGTTCCAACTCTGAGATGCCTACTTCAATCCATAAATGGATCTCTGAAGCTTGCACACCTTGGACTCATCTTTGGATGAAAACCCCTCAGGTTGTATCATATACACCTCTTTGGTCTGCTCTTCATTCAAGAAAGCTATTTTCATATCCATTTACTAGATCTCATAATCTAGATGAGCAGCTATTGCAAGCATTATTCGAATAGATTTAAGCATTGCCACAGGAGAGAACATCTCATCATAGTCAATACTATAATGTTGATGATACCCCTTGACAGCCCGATGGACTTTATAGGTCTCCACCCCTCTTCCTTTTGAAGACCTACTTACACCTAATAGATTTAATCCCTTCGTGTGGGTCAACCAATATCCATACATCATTGATCTTCATAGACTCCATTTCGGACTTTATGGCCTCAAGCCATTTCTTATAATCAGATCTCTGCATTACATCCATATAGGTGATCGGATCCTCATCATTCTCATCAAGTTCAATGGGATCACCATCACAAACAAAAAAACCATAGTATATATCTGGTTGATGCGATACTCTACCGAATCACCTTAATGGTGTAGGTATATTGGGTTTCGGATCTGATCTAATCAAATCTGACTCAGGTTCAGCTATAGGTGATGATTTTTCTACCTATTGAACTTCATCAAGTTCAATCTTAGAGGCAACAGTTCCTTCACCAAGGAACTCTTTTTCTTAAGGATTGCCTTAAGGCTGATGAACATCTTTTTTTTTCAACATGGTAGAAATAGTAACCCTTACTTTCTTTGGGATATTCTATAAACAGATACTCATTAGACTAGGATCCAAGCTTATCTATATGCAAATGTTTCACATAGACCGGATATCCCCAAATCCATAGGTGAGAAAGTATAGGCCTATGCCTAGTCCATATCTCATATGGAGTCTTTGCGATAGATTTATTTGGTGCATTATTCAATATATAACATGCAGTCTCAAGAGTATAACCTCAGAATAAAATAGGCAGACTAGCAAACCCCATCATGGATCGAACCATGTCTAATAAGATTTGATTTCTCCTTTTTGATACATCATTATGCTATGTTCCTGGAGGAGTCCACTATGAGAGAATCACATTCTTTCCTAGATATGTCAAGAACTCACTAGATACATATTCAACTTCTCGATCCGATCGAAGAGTTTTAATACTCTTTCTAGTTTATTTTTCTACTTCACTTTAGAATCTTTTGAACATTTTAAATGAATCCTACTTATGTTTCATCAGATAGACATATCCATACCTGGATAGATCATCTATGAAAGTGATGAAGTAGAAATATCCACCTCTAGCACCTATGCTCATTGGTCCATATACATCGGTATGTACAAGACCTAAAAGCTCAGTGGCTCTCTCACCTTTTTTAATAAAAGATGACTTAATCATTTTTGCAAGAAGATAGGACTCATGGGTTGGAAGTGATTCACAATCACCGACTTCGAGGATTTTCTCTTTGGTTAACCTATTTATCCTATTTTTGTTAACACGACCTAGCCTACAGTGCCATAGGTGGATATCAAAAATATTATCTAATCTAGAATATTTTCTAGAAGTATACATTACACTTATAGGCTGTGATAAAATGTAAATATCATTTCTTTATTATCCTTGCATTATTGTACTATCATTCATAATGGTATCACAATAATCTTCTTTTATAGATAAATGATAACAATCTTGGCCAAAAAGCTAATAGAGATTATATTCATTAAAAAGGAAGAACAATAATGACATTCATTTAAATAAATAATATTAGTATTGAGAATAAGTTGAACTATTTCTATAGCTAAAACTAGAACAGACCTTCCATCTCCAACATTCAAGAATCGCTTATTATTTTCAAATTTTATACTAATTTGAAGTCCTTACAATGTATTGCAAATATGGATTGAACTTCTGGTATCTAATACCCATGTATAAGTATCTCAAATAAAAAAATTATAAGCTATTATCACATAACATTCTTGATCAGCAACTACTTGCTTATCTCTCTTATTCAGCCATTGGGGTCATGGGAATCAAGATACTGAGGATAGTTTTTCTTTCAATGCCTTGCTTCTTATAGTTAAAGCATTTTGCCTGATCTAAGTTAGTCCTGGACCTTATGTTTAAACTTGGCAAAGAGGCCCCAGCATGAACCACTTTATGCTATTGAACAAAATTCAACTTTTGATACTTATTATCGAAGTTCGGTCCCATAAGTTTATCACTATCTAATAGTGAATGAAGTAGTTGTGGTTTGGGTTTAACTGTATAAAGGAGAACCAAAAGCCTAATTAGTAATTGATTCATTAAACCTAAAGATTTGTACTTTAATCAAAAAGTTTTTCTACTATTTTATTCAAACTGGTAGCCTCTACCTCCAATTGGAGAAATTATCCTAATTTCTTAGTGGGTACTAGAATCCACATAGACTTTACACAAGCCCAACTACGGTTGGTCAACCTATGTACATATATGGACAGGTTCATAATCTATTATTTCTCTAAATAATTTTTAGTAATTTAATTTTACCTTAGGTATCTTTTCAGTAGGCTTGGGCCTTCACTAAAAGTTTTGGTTAGATCCAACCATTAACATGATCATACTTGGTCTATCTAACTAATGAATGATTAAACCCAACTATGGTTGGTCAACCTAATCACATTTAAAGAGATGTGGCCAAAAAATCATTTTATGAATGATAATTCTATTAATGGATAAGCACCAGGCCTATGGGTCTCCAAAGATTATCCAACTAATGGACCCATTATCATCCACTTAATAGGAGGCTATGATCTAGTTATCATCATAACTATTTCATTTTAAAAACCTAATAATTTTAGAAAATTTTAATTTTAAGAAAGAGAAAAGATCAGATGAACAACTTATCATGATTCTCCCACTGGCTTCACCAAGTCAGCTTAAGGGAGACCAATAATAAGCTGGTCAAAGAGCACCTAAATCAGTCACACTGATTTACCTAGCTAACATGGGTCAGCTCGAATAGTCAAGTTATCCAATCAAAACATAATTTCACCAAGAGGCCAGGTAAGTTCAGTTGAAAGGAAAAACCTAGTTTTTCAGATCAGGTTCGTTTAGATCTGATTGGATCAAGAGAGATATTTTAAAAAAATTTTCTTGGATCTAGATCAGATCTAAGACTTTTCAGATCTAATATTATTAATCTAATAAAAGAAAATAAAATAAAGAATAAATTAAATCTAATTAAATTTATCTTATTGAGGATAATTTGATTATCCTGTGATGATCCTGATGTCTACCGATATCCACTTGGGTAGGATCTAGAGATCTTCTTCTTCTTTATCACCTCTCTAAAAATTAGTTTTGGATCTAATTTTGAGGATCTTCAAAACTTCTTTTGAAGATGTGAGTTATCTCTTGTAGCAGTGCTGCCTTCTTCCTTTTCCTGTTGCCTTTCTCTTGCTTGGATCGCACCAAACTGAAGCCCAAAAATTCTTAGGCATGGGTAGGAGAGAGAAGACTTGAAGATGGCATGGAGGAGGGAGAGGGGCAGCCTTGTAGCATGGGCAATGGATCAAGCTTCTTAGATCTTGGTGCAGATAGGATTTTTATAGACCCTATTATGCCATGCAGTGCCACATCATCCTGGCCAATCACGACCTTTTGTGCAATTAGATCTAAATTTGATTGATGGGATGACATCATCTGATCCAATCAGATGAGAGCCCCTCTGAATCATCCTTAGATGGTGCCAAGACTGGTCAAAGATAAGTCTTTGGCACCATCTAGGTAGAGTCCTTGAAGTAACCTAGAGTCCCATCTGTATGGGACTCCAAGCATCAGAGGCATGCGCCCCCCTCTCTTTCCACTTTCTAGTAGGGGGACAAATCTCTATCTACTCTCCTATGGGTGCATGACACATGGGCAGATGTCTAAGTGTCAAAGGTCAACGTTTGACCAAATGTCGAAAATAGGATTTAGCAGGTGATAGAAAATAGCAGGTGTTGTCTCAAATTCATCTCATAAATTAAGACAATCCTTTTCTAATCTGGACAAGCTTTAGTTAGACCAAGTAAAGGTACCTGAGTGAGCCAAGACACATTTGGTTCAGTCGAGATAAACTTTCATGATAATTAAAGAAGAACATTAGGCTCAATCATGTGCTAGCACGATTTTCTTGAACCTAATTGAATCTAATTCAAATCAATTGAACTGGATTAGTTCAATTGATGATATCCAAATCAAAATCCTTGTTTGTGTGATCTAGTTAGGTTCAGTTCTATATGGCAATGAGATATGTCATGATCTCTATCATCGACATCATCAAAACATCTTTCAATGGATCAAAAATTTTTTGATTCAAATAACTAGTATGATTGATCATCTAAATCATTCTAATTGCTCTCAAAATCCACCAGTGACACCTAACAGCATATGGTGGCAACCCATCAGAACTAAAAATGAATCTCTTGGTGCAGTTACCTGTGTGATTAAGTTCTTCTATCTTGAGCCCCAACTAGATTTGGGCTAAGGTAATCTCATCAAACCCTAATATCTATCATATGATTAATCATTCGATTCAAGTCCAACATGAAATCCTTAGTAGAAACTCTTTCTATTATTTCACTCTGCCATGGCCATGGGCTTATGGACTTGATTCTCATGATCATCATAGGGCTTCTCCTCATCTATCGAGGTAGATAGATCCCCTATTAGTGCAATCCAATTTCTACAATGAACATGCTATAGCCAACATACACCTTAGGATTTCAAATGGCTAGGAGATTGAGTTATGGTGTAGTCAAACTATAACACCCTCAACGCAAATTATCGATGAATCTTAGATCAAAGAACCAGACATACAACTGCAGCTTTAAGCCAATTATTGATGTGAAAGTAGACTTCCTAATGACTGCTCGAGGTGATCACGCTCAGTGTCCTCTTTCTCTAATGAGTACCTGTACTCTCGCTTTAGTGTCTCTACATTGTAGACTCAAGACTTATCTACTATAAAGAAGTGATTGTACATCAATATTTTGGATCAATCATCATCCTCATGATGATCCTACGGTCAGGAGCATTTTATGAGTTAATAATAAAAATTCATGTGTTAAATTTTCAACTCTTAAAAATAAGAACTATCATTGCCATTAACTCAAGGAATGTATCACAGACACTAAATACACATTATGATAAAAAAATAATCTATTTTATTATTTATAGTCAAAATTATAATTTTGCTCTTAGAAGTGTATAACAAGTGCCAGCCAATTCTAGCTTTTAGGGCACACATATCTAACAAGTTCGATTAGTGAGAGGCTCTGCCAAAGCTTACCTTAGACACCATCAGAAATGGTTAGGTAAGTGGGCTGCCAATTAAAGACCATCAGTCTAATTTATCTTAGATACTAACTGATTTAATTATTCTTAATTAGATCAACCTAACAGTTCATGCTAGACCGTGAAGCTAAGAATCAAGTCCATTTTGGATCTCGCTAAAGACATGGACTTGATCAACTACAACTATTATAATTGATCTAGAAAATTCTTGACCTAATCTAAGACAATAATTGATTAGATTTAGTTAATTCTTTAATTAAGTCCATTCTTTAATCTAATCCTAGGTCTAACCCAATTAATGGATCTAATCTCCACTAACCCATTTAATTTAATGTGTTATGATTTGTGTCTTAGCATCTTTAATTCACAATCATATATCCTAATCAAATATCTTTTTATTTCTTAATTAAGTTTTGGGCTGAGGGTTGAGGTTCAACTTTTCAAAAAAAAATTTTATATATATAAAATATTTTTACAACATGATTCTGCTAATCAAGTTGCATGTTTGAGTCATAATTAATATACAAATAAGATAAGTATGAAACTACTTTAGATCTAATCTAAATAGGTTCATGTAAGTGAAACTATTTCAATTCTAATCAATCATAAATTATCTTAGATCAAATCTAATATATTTATAATAATTAAAATTAAATTAAATTAATTTTAATTAAATCATAAAATTTTTTTAGATCTAATCTAAAAATTTATGATCAATATTTTAGATCAGCACGTATTAGGATAACCTATCAACTATAAGGGGTAAACCTTACAGTAGGACAATCTTATAATCAGTCTGTGCAATCTCAAACTTTTATTTTTAGATCTAAAACTCTTTTAAATATAATAAATTATAAATAGAAATAGATCTTATCTAAGAAATTTATGATAAGAAATAAATATACATGAACTAGAATAATCTCTCCATTATAAGGGATAAACCATACAATAGGACAACCATATATTAGTTAATGTGATCATAATTTTTAATTTTAGATTTAATAATTAGATTATAAATTAGATCTAATCTAAAAAATAATTTAAAAAAATAAAAATAATTATATAATAATGAACCAGGCTCTAATACTAATTGAAGAATCCAGATCAAGGATTTCATGGCTAGATCTTGAAACTTTTCAAGATCAGACAGCGAAAGACTAAAGTAAATTAGAATTTATTTTTTAAAGTTTAGAGAACTTCTAGATCTAAGAATCTAATATATAATTATAGTATGAGATTAAATTAAAAATTAAAAATATTAGAAAGAAAAACTTGTTGGTCATATCAACATGCATCTACACTATATCTAATGTAGGTATGTAATAATAGATCAGATCCATATTACCTATGCAAGTTGGATGTTCTAAGTTGCTCATCTAGGCTGAAGGATGAAGCTCTAAGATGCACATGTGTTCGATCTCTAAGAGATGTCCACACAAGCCCATGAACCTCAATCAGAAGTTCAATGTAGGAAATTAGCACACTATGCTAATACTGTGCTGATCCTTCTTCGATGGTCGATTTGGTGCTTCCTTCTTCAAGACTTGAATACTTTAAAAAATTAGAAGAAAAGGAAGAGACTTTCAATCTAAAACAACACTCAAAAATTTCTGTGATAGAGGAGGAGAAAGGAAGAGCAAAAGAATCCTAGAAGAAGATCCTCTTGTTCTTCTCTTTTCTCTTACCTAGATACCTAGATTGGTGTCTATGAAATCCCCATGCCCCAAGAGTCTCTCTCTCTAATTTTCGCATGCCTAAGATCCCTCTCAATGTTCTAGAATTAATATAAAATTTAGTCCAAAATTCTGTTTAAATAGAGAGTTAGGACAAACTCCTTATCTAGGTCAAATATCTAGCAAGGAATGTCTAAAAAGGGCAAGACTTAGGACGCCCAACTCTTGAGTGCCCCCTCTTTTTTCTTTGGCATGGACCACCACAACTTCTCGTACAAAATTCCTTTAATTCCCATGAAAAATCTAGAGAAAAACTAGAAGTATGGATGGCAAAATGAAGGAGGAATTTTGTTTGCAACAAACTTTATCAAATAAAGTATGATTTCAAAACAACTCTCCAAATTTGGCTTGGTCCATAACCACTTGTCATGTAAGAAAGAAGGAAGGGAGTTGGGCATGCGTGAAGGCCTGAGGAAAAGGAATTTTCATGAAAAAATCCTAAAAAATAGGCATGGGGGCATGGGGTGGGCATGAGATATCAAGTAGCGCAAGGAAAGATGTCCTAGTCTCACTAGGACTTCTAATTTGACTTAGTCAAATATGATTTTTGAACTAAATTAAATTAGAATTAATTAAATCTAATTAGAGTAGATCTTAATATAATTAAAATTTTAATTAAATCAAACTAAATTAGATTTAATTTTTATTTAATTTTCTAATCAAATTAAAAAATTGGATTGACTGAAGTCCTAGTTGAACTAGGACTAGTTCTTCCTTGCACTTGGCTTATCCAATAAATCAATTGCACTTGATCTAATTAAGCCTAAATTAAATCTAATTAAATTATATTTAATTATACTTAATTCCAGTTCTCTGGCTTAATAAATTAAGTCAATTAGTAATTAAATTGCTAATCGATCCTCCTGCAATATTTGTACTAGATTAAACATCAATCATATTGATCGTTTGAACGATTCTCAATCATTGATCAACCATCCAATCAGATCATGAACTCTAATGTATGTGACCCCATAGCTTTCAACCTAAGCTAGTTGCATAGGAACAAATTTCTGTACCAGTCAAAGTAACCATCTAGCAATGGTACACGATGGTTGGATAGATCGAATGTGTAGAACAACATTTTTAGAATCTATGTAGATATAGTTTCCATATAATTTATCTCCTTAACCAAAATGCTTGTAGGATACCTCAGAGTTCAACTATCAACTTTAATCAGGATGTGCACAATGTATTTCAAAATATCAAATCCATCTCATGGATTATCCTGGTCAAGATTTTGTTATATTGAAATACAGTGATACATTCTTCTCCAACTCTTCGAGTAGTCAATCCCATCTTGATCACACACCAACTTCATAGGTACTTGACTATGCCCAAAAGCCTTCTATTACTAAATTAGAAATTTAGTTAGTCTGGTACCAAAGCATAGTGAGTTGGTTGAAAACCATTGAGATGAGCTTAGGTCTAAGGGACACTTATACCTATATCGCATTAGAGACATTCTCGACAGCAGAATGCTCTAGAGTTGGTCATGTTCAATGATGATGTATCACTATATCTCACCTGCAAGCCATACTAGTGTCTCGACACTCCTTAGTTAAGAGGACAACCAACCTATATGGCATATAGTGATCTATGCTCAATAAATATTGTCGTCCTTATTAACAACCTATCATTTGGTCATGAACAATTTTAAGGACTAATTGATAAATCCTCTCTTTATCAAACCTAAATAGTCCTAAAGACTTCATCAAAATAATGAAGTTCATTAGAAGATGAAAACTTATGATAAAAAATACTAAAAGTATATTTTATTAATTAATAAATTAATTATAATTATAATATAGCTCAATCATCAAAATGCTGATGATTAGCTTTGAAACATATTTTTCAATAGCATCCTCCACTCTTGACTCAGATTTTACTTTTGATGAGCTTCAAGATGCTTTTTATGACTTAATGAAAGATTTTAAGAAGATTAGTACAAAAAATAAAAATCTTAAGAAAATAATGAAACTCTTTTAAAAGAAAAGGAAGAAGTAATTAGTAACCACAACAATTTAAAAGAAGAAAATAAAATCCTAAAGAATGAATTGGATAAATTAAAATCTTTAGTTGATAAATTTACTTGTACTTCTAAAAAATTATAAATGATTTTAAACAATTAAAGAATAGTTTATGATAAAGCCGAACTAGGATACAAATCTAAAGATAAAACTAAGTTTCTAAAGAATTTTTCATTGCACCCACATCAATTAGCACTTCACATATTACTTTCTTTAGATGTAGAAAAGTAAGACATAAGGCATTTGAATGTAATACTAGAAAATTCAATGAAAATCAAATTAAAAGAATTTGGATTTCAAAAGAAACCATGACCACTAACCCAAAAGGATCCAAGAAGACTTGGGTACCTAAAACTATCACTTGATTGTTTGTGCAGGAATGTCTTACAGCCTAAGAATCTAAATGCAAGTGGTACTTGGATAGCAGCTGCTCAAGGTATATGTTACGTGATAAGGAGTAATTCTTCATCCTAGAAAAGAAGGGAAAGCAGTAACCTTTGGCAACAATGGCAAAGGAAAAATAATTGGCATTGGTAAAATTCAGATTACTCCTTGTATCTTTATAGATAATATATTATTAGTTGATAATTTAAAACATAACTTACTTAGTATTAGTCAACTTTGTGATAAAGGTTTTAAAGTTTCTTTTGAATCTTCTTTGTGCAAAGTATCTAGTTCCTTGGATGATCATTTAAAATTCATTAGATTTAGGTGTGGCAACATCTACATGGTAAATATTGATGAAATTGCCATGAAGAGTGGTCAATAGCTAGTTGTAATGAATGCTAATATCAAAGAAACTAGTCGGCTTTGGCACCATAGGTTAGGTCATACTAGCATGCATGCTCTCTCTAAATTGCTTAATAAAGACTTAGTTAAAGGACTGCCAAAATTGAATTTTAAATTTGATTATGTCTGTGATGCTTGCCAATTTGGAATATAAACTAGGAGGAGTTTCAAATCTAAAAATATGATTTCAACTTCTAGGCCTCTTGAATTTATTCATATGGATTTGTTTGGATCTATTAGGACTACAATCCTTTGAGGAAAGAAGTATGGTCTTGTGATTGTTGATGATTATTTTTGATTCACATGGATTTTATTTTTGGCACACAAAAATGAAGCTCTTTAAATATTTTCAAAGTTTTACAAGGAAGTAATAAGTAAAACAAACTCAACTAGAGTTTATATTCATAGTGATCATGGCATAGAATTTGAAAATAATTTTTTTGAAGAATTTTATAATGAACATGGTATAGAACATAATTTATCTGCACCTAGAACTCTGCAATAAAATGGAGTAATTTGTTATAAAAATTAGGCCAAGCAACAAGGAAGAACTTCTTAGAGATTACTGTGGAAGCACAATAAATGGATTCAAGGAATAGAGAAGAAGAGTAGTAGAGATTTCTAGGAGAAAAGAGTTTTATTTCAATGAATTCAGCATCATATACAACGTTGACTTATTTTTAGTATATATACTTTATAAAAGGATCAAGCTCCAAGCTCATAGAATAACTCTCCAAATCCAAAACAACCCATGTACACAAAACATACCCATGATGTAGGAACCAGATCTAGGGTTTTAGGACTAGATCTTGAAACTTTTTTAAGATCAGGCAGTGAAAGATTAAAATAAATTAAAATTAATCTAAAATATCCTAGATCTAAGATCTTATTATATGATTATTGCATAGTATTTAAATCAAAAATTAAAAACTAAACAAGAAAGAAAATGTTGATCATATTAACCTAGATCTATACTACATCTAATGTAGCTATAAAATAATAGATCGGATCTATTACCTGAGCAAGTTAGATATTCTAACTTGCTGATCTGGGCTTGAAGATGAAGTCATGAGCCGCACATGCATTGGCCTATAGGACTCAATCACACGAGCCCACGAACACGATCAAAGATCCTGATGCAGGAAATCAGCATAGTATGCTAGCACTATGCTGATCTCTCTTCGACGATCGATCCGATGCTTTCTTCTTTAAAATTTAGATACTCTAAAATACTAGAAGAAAAGAAAAAGATTTGTGATGTCGATATACCTCTCAAAAGCTCATAAAAAAAAAAAGAAAGAGATCTGGAACAAAAACCCTAGAAGAAGACCCTTTTCTTCATCTTTATTCTTTTTTTAGACACCCTAATTTGTGCTTTTAATATCTCCAAGACTGAGATGAATTTTTCTTTGATTTTCCTATACCAAAGAGACCACTCAAATATATGTAATTCATAAAAATTTTAATAAAAAATTCTCTTTCAATAAAAAGATATGTAGAGTCCAAAATTGGTCAAAAACATAGATAGGAAAGTCACCAAATGGCAAGTTGTTGGGGTGCCCAACTCTTGGGTGCCCCCACCTTACTTTTCTACTGTGGACCAGCAAGGGAGGGTGCAACAAATGCCATAGAATTCCATGAGAGAGAGAGAGAGAGAAAATAGGGAGGTGGCGGCATGAAAGGAAGGAAGTCTTTTGGTTGACTAGGATTCTATCTCATAGAATCCTAAAGCAAAACCAACCTCCCCTTTTGACTTGGTCATCAAACAAATTTCCATATAAGAAAAAGGAAGAGAGAAGGGAGGCATGAGATTGCTTAGGTAATGGAGATTTTTCATGTAAAAACATAAAGAGAAAAGGGTGGGGCATGAGGATTAGGTGGCGCAAGGAATAGGGAGTCCTTGTCACAATAGGACTCCTGTTTTAACCTGGACAAACAAGATCTTTTAACCAAATAAAAATAAGAGTAAACCAACCCAATTAAATAAGACCCTAATTCATTTAGAGACTTGATTAAATTAGATTAAATTAGATTTAATTCTAATTTAATTTTCTAATTATATTAGAAAAATGGGATGACTCGAGTCTAAGTTAGACTAGGACTAGTTCTTCCTTGCACTTGGCTTATCCAATAAGCCAATTAGACTTGATCCAATCAAGCCTATACCAAATATAATTAAACCATATTTAATTAGACTTTATCTCAGCCTACTGACTTAATCAAATTAAGCTAATTAGCAATCAAATTGCTAATCGATCCTCCTATAATACTTGCACTAGGTCAAACATCCACCGTATTGATCGTTTAACCCTAAAATGATTCTAAATTGCTGATCAACCATCCAATCAAAATGTGAACTCTAATGTGTGTGACCTCATAGGTCCTAACCTAAGTCGATAGTATAAAAATAAATTTTTATACTAATCGAAGTGATCATCTAGCAATGATACCCGACGGTCGGATAGGTCGAAGGTATAGAATACCATCCTTAGAACCTATGTGGATATAGTTTTCATATAATTCATCCCCTTAACCATAATGCTTATAGGACACCTCAGAGTTCAACTATCAACTCTAATTAGATTGTCCACATTGTATTTCAAAATATTAAATCCATTTGATGGATTATTCTGGCCAAGGTTTTGCTATATTAAAATATAGTGATACATTCTTCTCCAACTCTTCGAGTGGTCAATTTCATCTTGATCACACCCCGACATTGCAAGTACGTGACTGTGCCCAGAAGTCTTCCATTACTGAATCAAAAATTTAGTTAGTCCGGTACCAAAGCACAGTGAGTTGCTTGCAAGTCACTGAGGTGATCTTAAGTCTAAGGGATACTTATACCTATATCCCATCAGAGACATTCTCGACAGCAGAATGCTTTAGAGTTGGTCACATTCAATGATGATGTACCCATACATCTCACCTATATGCCATACCAGTATCTCCACACTCCTTGGTTAAGAGAATAACCAACCTATATGGCATATAGCGACCTATGCTCGATAGATGCTATCATCCTAATTAACAGCCTATCATTTAGTCGTGAATAAATTTAAGGACTAATCGATAAATCCTCTCTTTATTAAAACTAAATAGTTCTAAGGGCTTCATCATAATAATGGAGTTTATTAGAAGATGTAAATTTATGATGAAAAAGATGCCAAAAAATTTTGAAGGGGTCGGCTAGGTTCTCCTTTCCGTCGATCTTCTGAAGGTTGACGTCACCATGATCCATGATCTCATGAACCAAATGGAAGCGGCATAGAATTTACTTTGTTCGCTGGTGTGCCTTCGATTCCTTTGCTTGAGCTATGCACCAGTGCTATCGCAGTAGAGCAGAACTAGACCATCAATGGAGGGTGCTACTCTAAGCTCGGTGATAAACTTTCTCAGCCACATAGCTTTCTTTATTGTATTTGATGCTGTCATGTACTCTGCTTTGCAAACAAAGTCAGCCACCGTATGTTGCTTGAAACTTTTTGAAGGAAAAAATCAGATTTTTTTGGGTCAGGTTTGTTCAAATTTGATTGGATCGAGAGGCATATTTCAAAAATTTTCTCTTAAATCTAAATCAGATTTGATATTTTTCAGATCTAATTTTATGATCTAATAAATAAAAAATTAAATTAAATTAAATCTAAATTAATTTTACCTTGATATTGGGTAATCTGATTATCCATTAATGATCCTGCTGATTGCTTGAGGTTCTGGATCTAGCCACATAAGTGCGTGACCTCTACCGATATCCACTCGAGCTGGATTTGGAGATCTTCTCCTTCTTTTTTTTTTCTCCAAAAATTAGATCTGGATCTAATTTGGAGGATCTTCAAACGTCCTTTTGAAAATGTGCCGTTGTCTCTTGTAGCAGGGCTGCCTTCTTGCTTTCTCGTCGCCTTTTGATTGCCTGAATCGCACCAAACTCGTGCCCAACTTTTCTTGGGCATGGAGAGGAGAGAGAGGATCAAAAGATGGCATAGAGGAGGGAGAGGGGTAGGCTTGGGGCATGGCTAGAAAAAGCTCTCTTTAGGTTGGGTGTAGATAGGGTTTATTTATAGATCCTGCTGCGCCATGCAGTGCTGCATCATTCTGGCCAATCGCATTGCTTCGTACAATCAGATCTAAATCTGATTGATAGGATGACATCACCTGATCCAATCAGATGAGAGCCCCATAGATTCATCCTTAGATGGCACCTTAGACTGGTCAAAGTCTATAAGTAACGGTCACCTAGTTTGAATCCAAGAAACAACCTGGAGTCCCATCTATATGGGACTCCAGGCATCCCTATCCATGGGCGCACACCATCCTAGGCATGCACCCCCTCCTTTCCAAATTCTAGTGAAGGGACAAGCCCCTATCTACTCTCCAATAAGTGCATGACACATGGGCAGATGTCCAAGGGTCAAAGGTCAACATTTGACCAAAGTCAAAGGACAAGAATTAGCAGGTGATTGAAAATGGCAGGTGTTGTCTCAAATTTATCTCATAAATTAAGACAACTCTTTTCTAACCTGGACAAGATCTAGTCAGACCAGGTAAAGGTACCTGAGTGAGCACAAATATATTTGGCTCAATCGAGATAACTTCAAATGATAATAGAAGAAGAATGTTAGGCACAATCGTGTGCTAGCACGATTTCCTTAAACCTAATTGAATCTAATTCAAATCAATTGAACTAGATTAGTCCAATTGATGATATCCAGATCCACGCCCTTATTTGTGCGACCTAGTTAGGTTCAGTTCTATATGGTAATGGGGATACGTCGTGATCTCCATCATCAACATCATCGAAACTTCTTTCGATGGATCGAAACTCTTTGGATTCAGACAACTGGAATGATCGATCATCTAAATCATTCTAATTGCTCCAAAAATCCACCAGTGACACCTAGCAATATATGGTGGTAACCCATCAAAACTGAACAAGAACCTCTCGGTGCAGCTACTTGTGTGATTATGTTCTTCTATCTTGAGCTCCGATCAGATATGGGTTAAGGTGAACTCATCAAACCCTAATTTCTATCATATGATTTAATCATTTGATTCAAGTCTGATGTGAAAATTATAATAGAAACTCTTTCTATTATTTCACTCCCTGCCATGGTCATGGGCTTATGAACTTGATTCTCATGATCATCATAAGGCTGCTCCTCATCCACCGAGGTAGATAGATTCCATCTTGGTGCAATCCAATTCCTATAATAAACATGCTATAGCCAACATACACCTCAGGGTTCCGAATGGCTAGGAGATCGAGTCATGGTGTAGTCAAACTATAACACCCTCAAGGTGAACTGCCGATGCACCTTAGGTCAAAGAACCAGACACACCACTGCAGCTTCAAGTCAGTCATCGACGAGAAGGTAGACTTCCTTATGACTACTCGAGGTGGTCATGCTTAGTGCCCTCATTCTCTAACGAGTACCTGTACTCTCACTCCAGTGTCTCTACACCGTAGACTTAATACTCATCTACTATGAAGAAGTGATTGTACACTAACTTTTCGGATCAATCATAATCCTCATGATGATCCTATGGTCAGGAGCATTTTGTGAGTTAATAATGAAAATTCTTATCTTAAATTTTCAACTCTTGAAAATAAGAATTATCATTATCATTAACTTAAGGGATGTGTCACAGACACTAAATACACATATATGATAAAAAATAATCAATTTTATTATTTATAGTTAAAATTATAATTTTGCCCTTAGAAGTGTATTACAAGTGTTAGCCAATTCTAACTTTTAGGGCACATATATCTAACAAACTCCCACTTGATCTATAGCCAATTGGCTATAAATCTAAGTCCCATCTTCTTAAGGTGGGCCTCGATCTTCTGCTGGTCCATCGGCTTTGTAAGTGGATCCATCGTATTATCTGTGGAGTCGAATCTCTTGACCTCGACGTAATCCTTCTTAAGGTACTTGCAGATGAGGTGGTATCACCGCTCGATGTGCTTGGATTTTTGGTGAAACCTCAACTCCTTAGCAAGGGCTATGGCGCCATTGTTGTCACAATATAGAGGAATGGCATCTGATGGCATTACTCCAATCTCTGCGGCAAACTTTTTATACCAGAATGCCTTCTTTGCAGCTTCTGATGCAGCAATGTATTTTGCTTCTATGGTGGAATCTGCTATCACAGTCTACTTGGAACTTTTTCAACTGACAGCTCCACCATTGCACACAAACACACTTTTAGATGTTGACTTTTGATCATCTACATCGGACATAAAGTCTGAGTCTATGTACCCCTAGACTTGGAGTTCTCCATTACCAAAGACCAACAACATATCCTCAGTACTTCTCAAGTACTTAAGGATACATTTCACAGAAGTTCAGTGTTCTTCACCTAGATTTGACTGATATCTGCTCGTGACACTCACAGCATAGGCTATATCAGGTCGTGTACATAACATGGCAAACATGAGGCTCCCTATTGCTGAAGCATAAGGGATCTTGCTCATGTGTTCTATTTTCTCGGGTGTGCTAGGGCACATCTTCTTGGAAAGATGAATGCCATGCCTGAAGGGTACTAAACCTCTCTTAGAGTTTTCCATGCTAAACCACTTTATCACTTCCTCTATGTACATTTTTTGTGAAAGTCCTAGCATCCTATTTGGTCTATCTCTATAGACCTTAATTCCTAGAATAAAGGATGCTTCTCCTAGGTCTTTCATGAAGAATTCTTTAGATAACCATATTTTAACTGTGGTCAACATGGGAATATCATTTCCAATAAGAAGGATGCCATCCACATATAATATGAGGAAGACAACAGCGCTCCCACTGATCTTTTTGAAGACACATGGCTCCTCCTCATTTTTGATGAAACTAAATAGTTTGATCACATTGTTAAAATGAGTGTTCCAGCTTTGAGATGCTTGCTTAAGTCTATATATGGACCTTTGCAGCTTGCATACGTTGTGATCATCATCACCGGATGTGAAACCTAGTGGCCATTCCATATAGATATGTTCCTCAAGATATCAATTTAAGAATGCCATTTTCACGTTCATTTACAATATTTCATAATCAAAATAGGCTACAACAGCAAGCAATATGTGAATGGATTTTAGCATAGCTACTGGCGAAAAGGTATCTTGATAGTCAATGCCTTTGCATTGACTATAACCTTTTGCCACTAATCTGAAGGAAAATCCTGATTTCTCGATCCAGGTTCGTTCAGATCTTATTAGATCAAGAGATATATTTCAAAAATTTTCTCTTTGATCTATATCAAATTTGGGATATTTCAGATCTAATTAATATTATTTTAATAAATAAAATAAATAAGGATAAATTAAATCAAATTTAATTTACCCGATTTCGGTAATCCTATTACCCTGTTGATGATCCTGTATGCAGTGGAAGGTTCTGGATCTAGCCATGCAAGCGCCTGACCTCTACCGATATCCACTCAGGCTAGATCTGAAGATCCTCTTCTTCTCTATCACATCTCCAAAAATTAGATTTGGATCTGATCTGGGGGATCTTCAAAACTCCTTTTGAAGATCAGCAGTCATCCTTTGCAGCAGCGCAGCCTTCTTGCTTTTGATCGCCTTTCCTTGCTTGAATTGCACCACCAAAAATCCAAAACTCCTTTTGGATGTGGAGAGCAAGGGGAGAAGGTGGTTTGGCATGGAGAAGGAGGGGAGAAGCAGCCTTGGGGCGTATGGAAACTCTTATCTCAATCTCATGTCACTCTGAGTTGGGTACAAGGTCTTATTTATAGACTAGCTGTGATCCAACTCCTCTTCTTCCCAACCAATCACAATCCTTTGTGAAATCAGATCTAAATCTGATTGGTGGGAATAGAGTCCCCTGGATTCCTTCTTAGAGGGCGCCTAAGACCAGTCAAACTGGATTCTTAGAAGAACTCTAATTGGAATCCAAAAGGGAGGTGGAGTCCTTGTCCAACAAGGACTCTTAGGTGCCTCCAACTTGGGCGCACGCCTAGGGTGGCGTGCGCCCTCCTTCTTGCCAGGTTCTAGCAAGGGGACAGGCCCCCACTAGCTCTCCAATAGGTGCATGACATGTGGTCAAAAGTCAAAGTGTCAATGGTCAACGTTTGACCAGTCAAAGGTAGACTTTTGATCAAAGTCAAAGAACACAGAAATGGCAGGTGACCACAAAATGGCAGGTAATGTCTTACAAAATAAGACAACCTTTTTTGACTTGGACATCCTCCAGTCAGACCATATGAAGGCCTCTGATTGAGCACAAACTCCTTTGGCTCAGACAGGACAACTTATTTATGATAGAAAAAGAAGAACGTTAGGTTCAATCGAGTGCTAGCCGATTTTCCTTGAACCTAATTAAATCTCATTCAGATCGATTGAACTAGATTAATTCAATTGATGATCACCAGATTCAAACCATTAATTTGTGTGACTCAGTTAGGTTTCAGTTCTATATGGTAATGAGATATGTCATGAATCTCTATCATCGATATCATCGAAACTCCTTTCGATGGATCAGAACTCTTCTGATTCGAACAGCTAGAATGATTGATCATCTAAATCATTCTAATTGCTACCAAAATCCACCAGTGACACCTAGCAGTATATGGTGGCAACCCCTCAGAGCTGAATGCGAACCTCTTGATGTAGCTAACCTGTGTGATTAAGTTCTTCTATCTCTTGAGCCCCGATTAAATTAGGGTTACGGTAAATCGTCAACCCTAGTTTCTGTCATATGATGTAATCATTCGATTCGAGTCCAATGTGAAAATCTAAATAGAAACTCTTTCTATTATTTCACTCTGCCATGGCCATGGCTTCTGGGACTTGATTCTCTTGATTATCATAGGGCTGCTCCTCTACACGCGAGGTAGATAGATTCATCTTGATGTCATCCAGTTTCCTAAATGAACATGCTATAGCCACATACACCTCAGGGTTCCATTATGGCTAGGAGACCGAGTAATGGTGTAGTCAAACTATAACACCCTCAAGGTGAACTACCGATGCACCTCAGATCAAAGAACCAGACACACTACTGCAGCATGGAGTTAGTCATTGACGAGAAGGTAGACTCCCTAATGACTACTCGAGGTGGTCACGCTCAGTGCCCTCGTTCTTTAACGAGTACCTGTACTCTCACTCTAGTGTCTCCACACATATGACTCAGACATCATCTACTAAAGAGAAGCGATTGTACACAACCTTCTGGATCATACCATCCTTGTGATGATCCTATGGTTCAGGAAGCATTTATGAGTTTATAATGATTATTCATGTCTTAAATTTTCAACTCTTTGAAAATATGAATTATCAATTGCCATTAACTCAAGGATGTAATCACAGACACTAAATACAATATGTGATGAGAAATAACCCATTTATTGATTTTAGTCAAAATTACAATTTTGCCCATAGAAGTGTATTACAAGTGTCAGTCATTTCTGGCTTCTAGGGCACATATATCTAACAATCTCCCACTTGTCCTAAAGCCAATTGGCTATATAGTCTAAGTCCCATCTTCTAAGGTGGGCTTCGAACTTCTTACATGGCCCACGGCTTTGTAAGTGGGTTCTGCCACATTATCTGTGGAGTTGATCTCTTGAGTCGCGTCGGAGAGACGTAACCATTCTGAGGTAATCGTGGATGGGGTAGTATCACCGTTTGGCTTTGAAAACTCTCTAGCTGATAGTACCTACCATTGCACACAATAGTCTGCCAACATGTCGACTTTCGATATCTATATCAGACATGAAATCTGAGTTTGTGTATCCCTGCGGCTTGGAGTTCTCCATTCCAAGATCAATTATTATATCCGGGTTAGTTTCTTCTTAGTACTAAGATACGTTTCACAGTAAAGTCTAGTATTGTTCACTATGGGCTGGATTACCTGATACCTGCTGTGACAACTCACAGCATGGGCTAATATCAGGTCATGTAACATAGCATGGCCCCCATACATGAGGCTGCCTATTGCAGAAGCATAAGGGATCTTACTCATGCGTTCTAAAAATTTCCTCAGGTGTGCGTAGGGGCTACATCTTCCTTGGAAAGTGAATACCATTCTGATGGATATTTAATTCCCTCTTAGAGTTTTCCATACTAAACCTCTTTAGCTACTTTCCTCTATGTACATGTCTTTTGTGAAAGTTCTAGCATCCTAATTGGTTACCTATAGAAGCTTAATTCCTAGAGATAAAGGATGCTTCAACTACCTAAGGTCAATTCTTTGAGAATTCCTATGACAACCACATTTTTTGACTCATCGTCATCAATGGAAATAATCATTCCCATAAGCGAGGAATGTCATCCTGACGATACATACAATGATCGAGGAAGACCAACAGCGCTCTCTACTGACCTTTTGAATAACGACCGTTTCCTCTTGACATTCTTTTAATGAAACCCAGACTTTTTGATCACCATCATTGAAATGAGTGTCTTCCAGCTCGGAGATGCTTGCCATTAAGTTCCATATATGGACGTTTCTGCCAGCTTTGCAACCTTGTGATCATAGATCACTGGATGCTGAAACCTAATGGCTGTTCCATATAGATATCTTTCCGTCAAATATCATGTGTAGGAATGGCATTTTACGTCATTTTGCCATATTTCTAATCGAAATAGGCTGCAACTGACAAGCAATGTACGGATGATTTTAGCATACCATGGGGAACAAGGTAATCCTGATAGTCAATGCCTTTTGTGTTGGCCTAAACTTTTTGCCACTAGCTAGCCTTGAATGTCTCCATCATTCCCTTTGGCAGCGCAATCCTTTCTCTTAAGATCCATTTACACCAATAGGTTACTATACTTCTGGTGGATGTACCAAGGTCCAGACTTGGTTTGAGTGCATCGAGTCAATTTCTGACTGCATTGTTCTCTAGCCATTTCTCGAAGTCGATATCATGATATCGCCTCATTGTAGATTTTGGGGTCATCAACCATGAGCACCATTACCAACGAGGAACATTTCCTCTACTTCTCTGAAATGAATACCTAAGTTCTTCTCAGGGGATGGGAACTCTTTCCGCACGCTACGAGGTGTGAAGAGGTAGTGTTCATTATTGGCGTTCAAAACTGATTAGGTTTCCACTTGGTCTTAGCTATTCCACTTGTGAGACTTTCTCATTAAGGCTTGATCTATTTTCAATGCTGCTGTCTTGAATAAACTATTTTTCAAGTAAAATGCATGTCGACTCACAATCACATTGTGGTCTTTGGAATGTAGAAATAGTATCCTAATGACTCCTTTAGGATTATCTATGAATCGAGCTCTAAAGGACCTAAACTCTAACTTGTCACTTGTTGTCTTTTGACATGAGCTGGCAACCCCCATTCTGAGATGATCAGCACTTGGTTTTTTCTACCGTGCCATACTCTTTACGGTGTGCATAAGAAACAGTTTTAGAGGGAACCCTATTCAGTAGATGATTTGCAGTTAACAATGAGTAATCCCCAAAGGAACTCAGGGGAGGTCTGTGAGCTCATCATGGATCGAACCATATCCATAGAGTTCAATTTCTCAATTCTGAAACCGTTGAGTTGAGGGTGTTCCTGGTGGGAGTCCATTGAGAGACTATGCATTTTCCTTATGGATAGTCTAAAGAATTTTTCGGCTAAAGGTATTCACTCCCTCGATCTTGATCGAAGAACCTTAATGGATTTTTCTGTTTGTTTTTCTACTTAATGTCCTGAATTCTTTGAACTTTTCAAAAAGCTTTAGACTTGTGTCTCATAAGTACACATACCCATACCTAGACAGATCATCGGTAAAGGTAATGAAGTGATAAAATTGCCTCTAGCCGGCCATAAAATGGGCCGCCACATCAGTTAGTACTAGGGCAAGGAAGATCTGTGGCCTTTCCCCATGTCTAGCAAAAAGGGAGTTTTAGTCATTTTTGCCCTGAAACAGATTCACCAAGTTGGATATGACTCGAAAAGTTAATTGGACTCAATAGTCTATTTTCTCAATTGTTCGATCCTATTCCGCTATATGATAGTCTCAGGTGCCATAGATATTATCGTTAGACTAATCCTAGTCATTTGGCATCACGTTTGCTCGTAGTTTAAAATAGGTACATCAATATGTACGTGATAAGGACGCATTAATAAGGAAACATTTGCATTTTATTTCTTTCATAAAGAATGTTTACAATGGTCCTTAAAGAAGGTGATTCACATAACCTTTTTGTGCTAAGCATGAAATAGAAATCAATTCCAATAGCTGCAGCACAAATAATAGTCTTTCAGAACTAAGTCTAAACTAGATTGGTAATCAAGAGGATATGTTCCATGGCTACTGCAGCAACTCTTGCTCCATTACAACATGTAGGATCAATGTCTCCATCCCTCAGCCTCCTGCTATCCTCAAGACCTGCATAGAAGTGGACGATGAGCACTAAGACCGAGTCAAGCAATCCAACTGGACTGCAGAAGAATCGTAAGGTTTAGACTCAACAATGAGCATACCTTCAGAAGGACCTTCCATTCTTGTTCTTCAGGGTGGCCAGGTAAGTAGGGCAGTTCACTTCCAATGGTCGTCGCTGTTGCAATGGAAACACTTTTCTTGACATCGGCCCTTCTTCTTCGGCTTCTGGTCTTCTTCTTCTTTGATCTTCCATCTTTTGCTTTTTTCAAAACTTTTTTTTTCTTTCCATAAGACCTTTCTTTTGGAAGAAGTCCGTTCCATAGCAGATGAGCTTTAGAACTTTCCATAGAAAGCTCAGCGGTAACCAGCAATTCATTAAATTGGCCACCGGAAATTCTGATGTTTATGCATGTGGTAATTCATGATGAATTGCCCATATGCATCAGTCCAGGATTACAGAATAATATAGTCTGTAGGTCCAAGTCTAACTCACGACAGAGCTTCTCAAGTTTCAATGTCCTAGATCATTGTCAGATAGTGATCTTGACTGACTGCCCATCACTCATCTTAGCCTTAAAATCATTTTTTGACTTGATATTTGGCTGCAGACTCCTGTTACGCAAACATCTCACAATGCAGGTGAGCAAATTTGGATGCCAGTCCGATATCTCAATGTTTGGCCGCTAGAAGCTCATCAGACATCGAGCCCAACATGTAAAATATCTGGCCTTATTATCTTCGTCATCTATTTTTTTAGAGACGGCTCTTTGTTCAATAGATGGAACGGCCAGGTAAATGTGGGAGGATCCTGGTCCAAATATGGGTAACTTCTCAGAACCTAAAACATTTTATAGTTCCTGAGCCAATCTTTATAATTGGGTCGGGTCCAGTCTATGTGTGTCCAGGATACGTGTATGGGTTTGGACGCAGACATTTTTTCTGTAGAGAGTCAAAGATTCTAGTTAGATATTAAAATTTTGACTTGACATTATTTAGGGATTTTATTTTTAAATAAATTAGCTCCACTTAATTTTCCTTGGATCCTACACTTCTCCTGTAGAGATGCAAAATCTCCATGATTAATGATTTCTGTGGTGGTGCGGTCTCACCACTGACTCATCACCTCACCTAATAGATATTGGTGATGGTTAGCCCAATGAGTGAACAATCTTGTTCAATGATTCTT